>OX122901.1:4187500-4262500 GCA_944738965.1 Nebria brevicollis | reverse complement strand
GTGTGTGTGTGTGTGTGTGTGTGTGTGTGTGTGTGTGTGTGTGTGTGTGTGTGTGTGTGTGTGTGTGTGTGTGTGTGTGTGTGTGTGTGTGTGTGTGTGTGTGTGTGTGTGTGTGTGTGTGTGTGTGTGTGTGTGTGTGTGTGTGTGTGTGTGTGTGTGTGTGTGTGTGTGTGTGTGTGTGTGTGTGTGTGTGTGTGTGTGTGTGTGTGTGTGTGTGTGTGTGTGTGTGTGTGTGTGTGTGTGTGTGTGTGTGTGTGTGTGTGTGTGTGTGTGTGTGTGTGTGTGTGTGTGTGTGTGTGTGTGTGTGTGTGTGTGTGTGTGTGTGTGTGTGTGTGTGTGTGTGTGTGTGTGTGTGTGTGTGTGTGTGTGTGTGTGTGTGTGTGTGTGTGTGTGTGTGTGTGTGTGTGTGTGTGTGTGTGTGTGTGTGTGTGTGTGTGTGTGTGTGTGTGTGTGTGTGTGTGTGTGTGTGTGTGTGTGTGTGTGTGTGTGTGTGTGTGTGTGTGTGTGTGTGTGTGTGTGTGTGTGTGTGTGTGTGTGTGTGTGTGTGTGTGTGTGTGTGTGTGTGTGTGTGTGTGTGTGTGTGTGTGTGTGTGTGTGTGTGTGTGTGTGTGTGTGTGTGTGTGTGTGTGTGTGTGTGTGTGTGTGTGTGTGTGTGTGTGTGTGTGTGTGTGTGTGTGTGTGTGTGTGTGTGTGTGTGTGTGTGTGTGTGTGTGTGTGTGTGTGTGTGTGTGTGTGTGTGTGTGTGTGTGTGTGTGTGTGTGTGTGTGTGTGTGTGTGTGTGTGTGTGTGTGTGTGTGTGTGTGTGTGTGTGTGTGTGTGTGTGTGTGTGTGTGTGTGTGTGTGTGTGTGTGTGTGTGTGTGTGTGTGTGTGTGTGTGTGTGTGTGTGTGTGTGTGTGTGTGTGTGTGTGTGTGTGTGTGTGTGTGTGTGTGTGTGTGTGTGTGTGTGTGTGTGTGTGTGTGTGTGTGTGTGTGTGTGTGTGTGTGTGTGTGTGTGTGTGTGTGTGTGTGTGTGTGTGTGTGTGTGTGTGTGTGTGTGTGTGTGTGTGTGTGTGTGTGTGTGTGTGTGTGTGTGTGTGTGTGTGTGTGTGTGTGTGTGTGTGTGTGTGTGTGTGTGTGTGTGTGTGTGTGTGTGTGTGTGTGTGTGTGTGTGTGTGTGTGTGTGTGTGTGTGTGTGTGTGTGTGTGTGTGTGTGTGTGTGTGTGTGTGTGTGTGTGTGTGTGTGTGTGTGTGTGTGTGTGTGTGTGTGTGTGTGTGTGTGTGTGTGTGTGTGTGTGTGTGTGTGTGTGTGTGTGTGTGTGTGTGTGTGTGTGTGTGTGTGTGTGTGTGTGTGTGTGTGTGTGTGTGTGTGTGTGTGTGTGTGTGTGTGTGTGTGTGTGTGTGTGTGTGTGTGTGTGTGTGTGTGTGTGTGTGTGTGTGTGTGTGTGTGTGTGTGTGTGTGTGTGTGTGTGTGTGTGTGTGTGTGTGTGTGTGTGTGTGTGTGTGTGTGTGTGTGTGTGTGTGTGTGTGTGTGTGTGTGTGTGTGTGTGTGTGTGTGTGTGTGTGTGTGTGTGTGTGTGTGTGTGTGTGTGTGTGTGTGTGTGTGTGTGTGTGTGTGTGTGTGTGTGTGTGTGTGTGTGTGTGTGTGTGTGTGTGTGTGTGTGTGTGTGTGTGTGTGTGTGTGTGTGTGTGTGTGTGTGTGTGTGTGTGTGTGTGTGTGTGTGTGTGTGTGTGTGTGTGTGTGTGTGTGTGTGTGTGTGTGTGTGTGTGTGTGTGTGTGTGTGTGTGTGTGTGTGTGTGTGTGTGTGTGTGTGTGTGTGTGTGTGTGTGTGTGTGTGTGTGTGTGTGTGTGTGTGTGTGTGTGTGTGTGTGTGTGTGTGTGTGTGTGTGTGTGTGTGTGTGTGTGTGTGTGTGTGTGTGTGTGTGTGTGTGTGTGTGTGTGTGTGTGTGTGTGTGTGTGTGTGTGTGTGTGTGTGTGTGTGTGTGTGTGTGTGTGTGTGTGTGTGTGTGTGTGTGTGTGTGTGTGTGTGTGTGTGTGTGTGTGTGTGTGTGTGTGTGTGTGTGTGTGTGTGTGTGTGTGTGTGTGTGAAAGTGTGTTAGGTTCAAATGATTTTGGATTTGAGGTTTGTCAAATATTGTCACAAATTTATTTAGTAAAAAATAGTTACAAAATTACAAAAAATTATACTAATCCAAAGTAAACCAGCTTCGTAAAAAAAGACAGTGCAAATGTTGTATTAAAACATGAAATTTTCAATCCCAAGTTGTATTATTGCAGTTCAGTAAATCATAATACATCGATTGGAAATGTGATTTATATGGGTGTCTGGTTCTATAAAATTGCAACGTAATATTTTTAAAACTGTTTTTCTTAGAGTCATTTCATATTTTCATCCATTAAAAATTTGAAATATGATTCATGTTTACTTACTTACATTATGATACGTTTATTATAGATATATCTAAATTTATACCTAGTTATTAAGAAAAAATATTTTGAACATTATTCATTTTAAATTGTTGTGCAGTTTGTTCGAAAATTATCCTACTACTAGACAAAGTTTGACTTAGTCTAATCCGAGTTACGGATATCAACTACTATTTTTCCTGTATGGAAACTGTCTTATCCCGATATTAAATTTGTCGGTGGTGGCATATTATTTGTTGCAAATATCATTGTGTATTGTGTTAAACTAAAATGAAAGCGAGACTGGTTTGGTGGTTTTTCGATTACGGATTCTAGTTTGGCTGAAAGCCAGTTATAGTACACGGTTACCCAATTTGGAATTGGGACCTCTTTTTATAAGTCAGTGAGTCGTAATTGAAAAGTACCCTCAACAATTTTCGTCCATCTCTTAGTTGTGCCCTGAAAACGGTCTTCTTGAGACGATTAAGCGCTATTGGCAATTGAATAAAACGAAACATTTTCAGTGGAAAATCGTCTTGAATAGGGAAAGCGAGATCAGTAAATTCAAATCTTAGGATAAATGGATAAAGAAGGAATTTGTAGGTTGTTATAAATATAATGCTAAAATATTCAAAAAAATGATATTCTACATATAAAAACTGACCATTTCGCATTCAAGAACGTTCTGAGGAAATTCTAAAGCGAGACCCAACAATAATAAAATATAGAATATTTCCTATATATGCACTGCTTACTAACTTTCCTTAAACATTTTTTACAATGCTCTGTGTCATATCAATTAATGCATAATTAGCAGTTAAAAACAAACGCTGCCATCAATAAGCAAATAATGAAAATTTGATTAATTATCGATAATGGTTAGCCTATTATGCACTTATAATCAACATATTTGGCTGTATTATTAACTCGCACACACACACACATACACACAAACACAATTAAGATTTGATTTGATATAACTAAAATTTATTTCTACCAAATATATATTAAGTTTGGCTAAAATTCCTATATATATATTTATTTGATTCGAACAATCTTTCTCTGTATACACATATCGTTAATATCATTGTATACATAGGCTAATAAATCGTGTTTATGCGACACTTGAAATAATGCCAATGGGACGTTACATATTATTGTCTTGTTGGGTTTCATTTGAAATAAATTTTCTGTCGAAATGAATTCAATTATGCGCGCGGGAGGGTGTACGATGTTGTGAAAGGATGGCCGGTGTGTGTGTGTGTGTGTTGTGTCTGTGTGTACGTGCACACGCGTGGGCTCGCGTATGTATGTGTTTAGAAGAGAAGGAGGTTATAGAAAGTGTGTTGACAGGCCGCCAAGTGAACCGGGAGGAATGGTAATGTATGTAAAAGCTGGGGTTGTCGGGCTTTGAGTAAGTAGGTATGGGGTGAAAACAGAAGGTGCACGACAACAGCTTGGTAGGCGCCGGCACAGCACGAATAGCACCGTTAGCGTACGCCCGTTGGCTCATTGATATCTACTGTTCTCATTTTATTTTCTTGCATATACAAACTGCACACATATAATAAACAACCATAGACGTATATACGTCCATACTGATGAAACTTTGTCGACTTTCGTACGCGTAGTACTGTTTAGATAAGAAAGATACTAAAATACAAATTTTGGAAAACATAATTATTTATTATACTGTATTAGTGATTTAAGACAGATATTTGTTAGTTTTCATATAAGTGCAATAAATTAAATACTTAACAGAATGTATTCTACAATACTATAATATTTTAACTAACCTTCCAAATACCTCTATCAATTCTATGTTATATTCCTTCTAAAATATCTAGATACATAGTTGATATGTTTTATCTTACATAATACTCATACTTACATAAAATTGGCAATATAAATAAAAAAATTAAAAAAATTGCAGTTAAAATTTTTCTTTTTTTTTTTCAAGTAACATTTATTTCTTTCACTTAAAATGTATCTATATTTAGTGTAAGTGCAGCTGTTTCGGAGATGTTTCAGAAAGAACAAGAAATTTCTAGAGTAAAGAAGCACCAATTTGAGTATGCAAAAAAGGTATATTTCCATTAAAATCTCAAGATGAAATTTCGTAGCAGAAACATTACAAGTCAAACATCTCGCTTTTAAATATATTATTTTAAAGTAAGCTGTAGTATGTTTCCGAGCTAATATTTCGCCGAGTTTTCAAGAGTTCAGTAAGGGAAACAATTAAATTAATTTTCTCATTCGCAAATTATTTTGAACATCAAAGTAGAAATACGATGTATAGTGAATAAACAAAGCGAAGCACTTGCACGTAAAAGTAGATTTTTAACACTGTACAACTTGATATTCCGGTTGTAAAGAGAATTATAACTAAGCGTGTCATGTAGTAATTAAATTGTGTATATACTTCTGTATATTTTTCGATATTATTTAATTAAGTTCGGCTCGTTTTTATCATAATGCACGATATTCCCTTGTATTTCAAACGTATATGTATGTGTGCAAAGTGATTTTACAGCGGCTTTACTGTCGATGTGGCGAACTGTTAAATCGCGCCTGGGAACGAGTGACGATGTCAACTGATGTTTTGATCCCCTGTTGCGTAGTAAAACTATAACGCACATCGCACAATATCAGTGCTAGCGGGTGGCTGGGCTAGCGGTTGACCGTCTGTGTTGTGTTATTTGGTTTTCGGGTATTAAAGTTCCTATTTGCTCGCCATTTGTCGTTCAAAAACCAAAACAGCTGCACGGCTAGTTTTGTCGCTTCTGATCGTGTAACACAAGCGGTTAACTGCTGTTATTGTATGCTGGTTCTCATTGCTTCTATCAACAGCTCAACTTTAATTAATGTTACGTAGATAAACCATGTATTCAGTTGCAAATTCAAATCATTGGATGTGCTGAAACATATTACCAAGTCAACATTGAAAAATATCCGCATTTGTTTGCACTGAACTTTACTATACATATTCAGTTTGGATAAGCGAAATATTCAAATAAATCATATTTTTAATATTTCAATTAATTTATATTATTTTCCTAACATTTGAAACATATTTGCACTGAATAGATTTACAATTCCAGATTATTTTCCGTTAAACAAAGGCATAATTGATACGATTGATTTAAAAATATATAAAATAAGAACAATTTTCAATAGCAATATTCTTGTAACCAGTAACCATTTGAAAAGAAAATAATAACAAAAGTTGTGCAATTTACTATCTTTAATTTGTATTTTATTTTTGCTGTAAATGCAACCATTATTGAGTTATTGCAGAAATCGCAAAAAAATTACTAGAGTAAACTTGAACTTCGGGGTTGATTTTTTTCAAAAATAAACGCTTTTCTTGCTTTGCATTTACAAATTTAAAGTTAAAAATTTCATAAATTAACCTGCTCCAGTTGAGGCTAGATCGCTTACTGGCACGCGCGTACTCTTCGATCGATTTTTTCATCAAAATACTATTTCGTATAAGAAAGTAAATATGTATATCATATATCTGAAGTCTAATTTTATTTTATACGTCAGGGAACAATTTTCAATTTCTTGATATATATTCTTTATGTAATTATATTTCTGTATCTACAAAGAGAATTTCAGATAACATTATAAAATCTTTTAAAGATAATTTTATAGTTATTTGTGTAGTTGCTTTCTTTATTTCTATGTTGCATAAAAAAAATTCAATTAAATTAAATAATGTTTACTGCCATAAGATAATGAATAAAAATGCACAGCGGACTATACAGTGAAGTCTTTTAATTATGAGTTGCAATAATATTTATTGCTGTGCAGTTGCAAAATTTATTATGTGTATCTTATATGATATAAATTGGTTTATACAACGCACAGGATACAAATCTCTTACTATATTTTATTTTTCGGTTTTCTCTTGAAAATTAGCGTGATCCCTGATTATTTGGATCTCTACAGGTTAACGTGAAATGTACTATCTAGCATCGTTAAGTGAATTATGTGGGAGTATCGGATTTTATCAACCCTTTGTCATGTTTAAGATAATCACGATAACACAATCGATTCGCAATTTGTAACTATGTTAAAACTTCGGATGCTCCCGAACTAATCACCACAATATCTTAGACTTTAAGCGAAACGAAAATAAATTAGCTGTCAAGTGAATAGTTTTCGCTCTGCATGCGATACTTTTAAGTGAAACAGGAAAACTTGTAATTTATGAAAATATAATTAGAGGTTATGTAAGTTTTTCCTTCTTCGATATGAAAGAAAATGAATTACCTCGCCAATTAGAAATAAAAGTAGAGGGTACTATGGAATATTCTCACAAAGAAATTTCTGTATAGTTGATGTCGTATAAAAAAGTCGCTGACGGCGAAAAAAAGGAAACCTTTCAACTTTGTTGCATAGGATGTGCATTAGTTAGCATGTGAATGTAGGTGGTTTTACACAAAGAGAAATATATTTGATCATAGTATGGCCATTTAAAAAAAGATTTTTCAAAAAGTACATCATTTATCGCACTAAGTCTAAATTTATATAAATTCTTGAAATTTAATCGTCGCTCGCTTTGAAATTTGTCGCTCCTTCTCCTTTGCAAAAACGGAACGGATTGACACAAAATTTGAAATATATAATCTATGAATAAACAATTCATGCCGTTCGCATTTTAAATCCACTATGCCTGCCATTTCCGAATTTATTGAACCTCAAAGTAAAACACTCACTTTAAATATTGACTTTAGAAACAAAACGAAACTACCAAATCATTTTAAATAAAATTACAATTTATTACAGTATAATTTTGGTCCTGACACATTCTTCAAAACGGAGAACCTAATTTGATTTTCAAATGATAACAATAAATATCTTATTTACTATATAGGAAATTGAAACCACTAGACTAAAAATAATTTAACTTCAAATTCAATTTACGAATTTGTTTTTCATCCATGCATTTTTTTTTTAATAGTATTTTGTATTCAAATCAACATAATCTCTCCGACCAATACAAACCGACTAAAAGGTAATATATCAACTTGTGTTGTCCGTATATATCGTTAAACACACTTAGCATTTCCTTTGATGTACACTTGTTTGAAAGTTTTGTGAATATAAAAATAACGAATTCTCTGTGATTTCGAATTCTGTTAAACTATTTTATTTCAGCTGATTTGAGAGTAGCCAAGTACCTCACAAATAGAAGTATTTGCTAAATTGAAAACATTTGCAATATATTAAATACGGTTGCTTTAAAATTGCATTTAAAAGTTATACGGCAAAACAAATATTTAGAACAAAAATTGTTCTATTGGAAAATGTTCACCAAAACTGTTTCACTAAGTGAAAGGCTGTTAATTATTTAAACGCAAAGAATATAAAATAAATACGATTTGTTGTAATAATGTAATTAATTATAAAATTTCATATTTCGAGGATTTTTTTATTATATTAGTATCAACATTTTACTATTTAAATCAATGCAATTTTAATTCAAGATAAAATAGCAGTATGCATATTCTTGAAATTTGTATGTAAATATAGTACTTTTTAAACATTTTGGAAAATAAAAGTATGTTTTGAATCTTGTTGTTGGTAATTATTTTGTTATATTTATTCATTGGTTATCGGTAATATCTAGCAATAATAAATAATGAAAAAGAAACAATAAAATAAAGGCTTTCTTTTTCTGGTCCTTGAGTTACAGTCAATGTCGTCAGCAAACAAATTTCACTTTTAAACGAAGCACTTACATAAAATGTGCTTATTTGGAAGAATTCAACATGTTTCGTTCTAGTTCCACAAGCATAGTCCTTTCTTTACGTATATATTTATATAATGGAATTCTGCGTTTGTTGTTTTGCACCGTAGAAGTGGAGGTAGAACAGTGCTAACGGATTCAAGCGACGTTCTCTTTTTGTTTCTACTCGAGTTGAGAGGACGTGCGATTTTTCGAGCGTTCATTTAATAGCGTTGTATTTCGCCGAGAATTGAGAGATCGAATTGATTAATCCATTAGTCTCATGTACTTCCTTCATTCGCAGCAATCTCATAACGTATCGCGGATGGATCTCGTAAACCACCCGCAACGTCCCACGAGCTCGTTTCGCTCGCTGATTCTTAAACTTTTAACAATAGACGAGACCGCCGGAGTTATGGTTCTACTCCAATTTCTTTCGCTGATGAACATTTAATAAATAATTTTGTACACCAAAGAATTCGGATACTGTGTTTTTACTAAGAGAATTATTTAATATAGATATTAACTGCTGTATTTTATGATACAACTGGTATAATTCACATCATTCTGAAAATAAAAATAAATAAAAATTGTGAGTGTGTGCGTGTGCGAGCTTGTTTGTGTGAGCGTGTATGTGTGTGTGTGAGCGTGTGTATGTGTGTGCGTACATGTGTATGTGTGTGTGTGTGTGTGTCTGTGAGCGCTTTATAGCCTAAACAGTTGAAGATAAAATTCAGAAACTTTTAACTTTAGATTTGTATATGCCTGGCAAGAAAACTCCTTATTTTTAAAAACAATATTTAAACCTGAAGTGCATATATATAATATATATTTTATAATAAAAATATATTCCTTGTAGTATATAATATTTAATCTGAAATCCAGAGCACTTGCGGTATGTTTGCATAAAACTCTCTTTGTTTCCACGAACAATTTGACTGGGTGACCCTCGCGGCGACGAATAATGAGTGTCGCAGGGGACATGAGATATGAATTGGTCGGGACGAGGCAGAAGTTGGACGGCATAGCTAGTTGGTAGGACCGTCATATCACGATCTGTGTGCTTTACGGCGAACACGCGCACATCACGCACAACGTGCCGTTGATAAAGAGCTTAGTAGCGGCAAGCGCGAGGGTCAGTGTTGGTAATTTTTATGGCATTACGCGCTACAGAATTGTATCCAGTGCCGGCTCGTATGGTATAGCAATAAATGTCTACATTGAAATGAACTAAATTACCGTAATGTTTATATATTTGTATATGTATACTTGTATATACCTGTACTGCTACACTTAAAATTATATATACATATATATTTTTAAAAAATAGATCAAGATCCGCTACTGTACTTCAATAGCACAAATTTAAAATTAAATTGTATGTTCAGGCTCAGGTGCGGGATGTCATAACTGAAACATTTGTTTTATATTTTTGTGCTACGACTTAATTTACAGTATTAAAAACGGGGAAAAATGGCAAACAAGTTTGTCAAGCACGATCAGTTTTAATGAACAGTTCGTGCGTTTCGTTATTATTTACATTAGAATTTTGTTTTTATTTCCGTTTCTACAACACACAAAATATGATTCATTAAGCTGATTGACATATGTACTCTAGTTAATTATGAAAACTGCAAATGAGATATTCTATGTTAAAAAACTTAAATAGAAATGATAGAATTTTTATTTATCGTCGACATGTGCATTGACAACCATTCTCGAACCAACTATTGGTATCTATTTTTGAATGTTGCTGGTAACTTCTATTATAAAATATTGAGTACTTCAAAATGTCAAATCGTATAAGCTTAGCAAAAGAAGTAAACATACTTTTTTGCAGGTATATTTTAATATGAATAAGTTGTTGGTGAGTTAAAGTAATTAAAAATTTGTTTGTATAAACTTTTACAAACACGAAAAAATATATATAAAGATGTTCAAGATATTATATTCAGAAGGTTTTCATTACTGTTCTGAATCACAAGGAGATCGTTCGCAAAGATGGCACAAATTGAAGATTGAATAATTTTGTTTCCAATTTATTCAGGTCTTTGAAACGGAAATATCACTAACATGCATGCATGTGTGCCAAACAAATTACTCTAACTCGAATAACGTTTTTTGTTTGAACATTTTTTAAGTCTGCCTCTATGTGATATAATACGTCAATTCAATGCCCATATACCTCAGCATGTTCTGTCATATAAATATCATTTAAATGTTTATTTTTTAAAGAAATTTCCTCCCTAGCAAATGAACGTAAGCCACGTACATGTAGAATTTAAATAATATTCTGTCATATAATACAGATCAGAAAAAGTCCCATTTTGTTGTAATCTAAAACGAAATCTCCCTTTGTTGGTATTGTTGCGATTGCCTCCTTGTTTCGATAACCATCAAATCTAATCTCGTTGAATTCTTCTGATCTATGTCACGTGGATTTCTTTTTTGTGTGTAAAACTTTCGAAAAACATAATCGTATATCTTCAATTCAATGGCCAAAATCCTGTTATCGGGAAAGCACAAGAGATAACGTTATAGATATATTGTCAACGTTCGCATTTCTGTTTCCACATGTGTATGTCTGTGTGTATTCGTTTTTTGTGCCGTCCCAAACGAGTCTTTCAATTCGAGTCACAAATTAAAATTTGACATTGTGTGCTTCGATGGCATCGGTATTGATACCAATAGTATTGTAAAGGACATGCGCTATGATTTTCCTTCAATTTTATTTATTTATTTATATATATATATATATATATATATATATATATATATATATATATATATATATATATATATATATATATCTGCTTTATTTAATTTTGCACGTAGGTTGAACATATTCATACGAACGTTTATATATGGGTGTATAAAATAACAATATGCATTTTGGATATATTATTATAAGTATAACAATTTACCTTTTAGTGAGTCGATCCATTTTCCAATTTAAACTAAGCCTCAATTAATTCAAACGTCATAGAATACTGCAGAATTACATATAACCGTTAGTAGGTTTGGTTTGTTATTAACTTAAGTGTTGACAAACTCAGCAAAATTTACAACAGTATATTAATCATTTTCCTACATATGTAGCACACAACCATACAGTAACAATAAATACAATGACGTACCTACATAACCAGAGAGTGATTTCATATGATTAATCCGCTTACATCATTCAGTACAGCATAGTACAGAATATTATATTGTATCCCATCAAACCGTTATTATCCTTCTATTCATATAAGATATGTTTGCCATATGAAACAAATTTGCTTACAACGTTTTTAAATGATTATATAACATTATCCGTTTTCTCTACCATGTACCTACAGACTATTTTCACAAAATTATTTATAATTTTTTTACCTTATTAGGGTAAATATGTAAGTATTTTTCATTCGTCTTCCAATTCTAAATTTGACAAATACAATGCTGTTATGATGGTTTCCATGTTCATGTCAAATATTTTATCTATTGCAAGATGTTTGCTTATTAAGTATAATACCGGGCATTGTAAACACGGTTTGCGAATCTCTCAAGCGGCCACTTTTATGCGTCGTTGTATCCAATTTGCATATCAAAATCGGCTTATACCTGGCGAGAGTACAGTAGCAGGAAGAGCTCGTGCGACTTAGCAATGTCCGAGAATTTAAAGAACGAGTGAAATTGTAACGATGGTGATGTCGCTCGTATTAATGCCAAGTTTGTTTGAAAGCATGCACTAACACCCGAACACCGTTGCATAAATTATTCTTAGACCCGTTCTTCACTTCAACACTTCCCGGAAGGATATAACTCTTTAGCCGGAGAGAATCCGGTGTGTTATGCTTCTTGTTGGAAGATGGAATTATAACACTTCAATTTACATTTAGGCAAATTATGAAACATATTGTTGTGGAAATAAATAATTTTGACGGCATATGCTATGAAGCTATTACAAAGTTCTTGTGAGACATAAAATGACTACAAATAAACCATTCGCTAATATTTGGACAATTACTAATTTATAATCCAACCAAGATTTACTTTAATTTTATTAAATATATTCACTTGGCATTCGGAAAATGTGACTTTCATCCAAATCAAAAAAAAAAATTCTTACTAGGTCAAAATATATTCTTTTTGTTAGTCTAACAAGGTCATATGCTTACCTATCGTTAAAAGCAACTTCAAAGGATAGAATTGACTCTTAAAGAACGTCAACCTGCACCGGCCAATTTGTATTGTTGAAGTGTGTTGGGAGTCACGGTTAAAAATAAACTTTAAGCCGTTTCAGAACAAGAATTTTTCAATCATAATATATAAGTTTAGAAAGAATATAGAAATGTATTTAAAATTATTTTTAGAATTTTGCATAAAAAACCAAAATGATTATATTTAAGTATATTTCATACGCGTTGAGTGTGTTCTTGTAATCATTAGCATGTTTGTTTATGGAATAAGTGTGTTATTAATTATTCTAAAATTTAGAACATGTGAAAATGAACACTACTTAAATTAACTGAAACGAGCATGCATTTGACATACATGAATATTAAAGTTATATTTCAGTCTAATGTGAATTTCAGCTAACTTTTCCAAGGAATTGAGTTAGTTGTACGGATTTAGAAAGCTACATTTAATGATAGATTTTAAGGTGGTTGTATATGTTTGCATAACATAATTATGGTATATTAAATTGTTAGTTGATACAATTTACATATTTTATTACGTACGAAAATTTATATTAAAAGGAATGACTCAGTTATAATTTATAAATCTCTAGTTTCTTCTTAAATATATACAAATTTTCAATCTAGATAACTCCCACTATAATTTAATATAGTAAAAACAATTTCTAGTTTAATCTAGATAATTCGAGTTTATTTCGGATTATTTTATTTTTCATATTTTTTTAATATTGCGAATTAACAATTTTTTTTATGTATTCATTTAGAGCACAAAAATTATTAGCATAATGCATTCTAAATGTCTCCTTTGACTTCCAAACATTTTCTAATCTAAGATCCACTTCAATTAGATGTTTTTCATCACTTACCAAATAAGAATGTGTTTTCTAGTATTGATGAATTATTCGGCATACCTGAAAATAAAAATTCTAGATTAGTAAATAAAACATTTATTATATATTGGCTAATACATTTTGTAAGAAACATTAGCCAAGCTTTTGCTAGAATGAAAATTATTGATTAGCTTATACTGAGATTTCTGCATATCATATGACACTATTTACATAAAAACTGAATAATTGAAAGATGAATTAATATCAATACCGATTGGTGGCACTTTGTAACGGGACAGTTCGGACATAACGCAATGCTAATTGCCAAATCAATCCTATTTTTAATTTTTTCACTCCTACCGCGCGCATGTATGTTTATACATCACAAATTGACATATTCGTTCAGTTGGTACCTCTTTGTATAATTTTATTTTTCATTGGCCACATTATAAATAATTCAAAAAAATTATAATTATTCCATATGTTCTATTTTTTTTACATTTTAAAATACACTAAAACCCTAACTATAATATATAAATATAAACAAAATTACCAGAATACCACTTCTGGTTTGAGTATTCTATTCAAAAATAAAAGGTGCACATCTCGATAATATACAAGTCTTAAGTTTAAAGCTTAATATAATTATTTGCTACAGTTTTGATTGTCGAGCGTTCACAAACAGATACACAACATCTGTATGTGTTCGTATATATGAGAATGTATGTGTGTGGGTGTAAGTGGGTTATCGAACATAATCATACTCGACTCAGAGAAGATTAAAAAGTATAATTCCTTCAAAATTACGAGTTATATATAATAATTTTCATCATTATTATACTAAATTACTATTAAGAGAGTAAAATGGGAATACTTCTTCCCAAAACAGTTCTTATTTTATGTTGAAATAATAAAATGATATTAAAAGTTGATCAAATTCTGGAGCTTTTTAAAATCCATGGAATTATTCTTTTGCTAAAATATCGAGTAAAACCTTGAATATTTGTGAGATTGCGCACATGCATAAAAGTTATTTGATATCTCATAGTAGTGTACAATTGCCAATGGGTCGCTGGAAAGGGTGTGAAGTGTCGGCATGGGGATTGTTAGCTAAACACCCATACCATCAAGTTAGTTGTGGCGCCAAACCTCACCCGCGGGAATACACGACCATCCAGCGAGTGGGTGGATGAATCATCATCATATTCGCTGCTGTATGCTGTGCGAGCAACTCTGTGTGCCGAAATTATTGAGGTCAACAACCATAAAAGAATCCTGTCAAATTGGAACTGGCGGGATGTTATCAAATAATGAACATATGTAAATTAAAAACAATCGTCATCTATCAAAATGATGACAGTTTTCGTTATTATTAATGTTTTTTTTTTTTTAAGTGGAATCAGATAACTATCAACTGCTGTTAAGAATTCAAGTTAATTAATTGGGTTAACTGGTTTATTTCGAAAACTTCCTGAATATGTAGAGGCAGTTAAGAGTATGAATGCAGTACAAATTATGCTAAAATTCAAATACTAGATAGCAGGACATTCAGATATTTGACGGTCATATCTTCCCATAGCTAAGCACGGATGTCATCTCGCAACGATCGCAGCATCTCGAGCCATATTTGTGGCATAGGCTATGAATACTAAACACGTATTAAATGTTCAAGGACGGGACATATAGATGAATCCTACCACTGAGCGGCTTTCATTTTGTTTATATTCCCGTTTAAAATGCGCGTTCTATCAAAAATAGATCGACTAGAAAAGATTGAATTTTTAGATTATAGTGCAATATCTATAAAAATCTTTTAAAAATTAAAATTAATAATATTACTTAGTATTTATATTTCTGTTCTAATAAACTATACTTTTTGAATTATTTTCCTCCATATTTTATATATCAAAGTTCGTGACTAAACTATATAAAGCGCTAATATGCTTTTAGTATTAACAACAAGTAAGCAGTTTATGGAATTAGCATTCATGTAATTAACTATTCTGTAAATGCTATTAAGTTAAAATATAATATGCTTTGTAAAAAGTACAATCTGAGAATCTTTGTTTGACAAATAATAATCTCCTAAGCATACAATTGTTGCTAGAACATAAAATCTCTTGTTAGCACATACAATTATGTACTTATAAACCGTAATTTTGTAAAAAAAATGTATGTTTCCTTTGAGAATAGTGATGAATTGGCATATTGTTCAACCCTGTTGTGTTGAACATAAAACTACTCTTAAGGAATTGACAAGTACAATAAGGCTATTGCAAGGTTTACTTTGATTCTATTATTTTCTTCAAAAGTTAAAATTAAAATGTATTTGTACATACTATACATACATACTATTTATGGAAATATATATTTAATAAATTAAACATACTAAGCCAATCAATATTTCACAGGAAATATATACATATAGATTATTTGGGAGTTGACATCAAGTGTTAAATCACTGTTTTTCATCATGCTGTTTCTCATCTGAGATTGATGATTGAATTTTAATTTAAAATATATTAGCGCATTTGTGATTCCAAGTAGATAATTTGCTTGTGTATCTGGTTGTGACATATTGATATAAATAAAGTGATCTTTATTTGTTTTTTGCTTCGAATTTCCATCACGAGAGTTATTTCGTAGGATATAGTAAGTTACGAGTTGATTTGAAGTCGTTTAGTGCAACCAAAGTTGCGAAAACTTATTAATAACTTACGTTTCGAGTAGAAACAAATAACTAGGGCCATATATCTCGGGGCGTCCTGGTTACAAACTTAATTACTGAGGCTACAGTATTGCACGGATCTGGTGTTGCTTTGGCTGGGGCACGAGCCTGGAAAGGCCAAGAGACATATGGACTCTTATAAACATACACACAAATGACGATGGCGTTTTGGTATTTCTCATTGAAATTCCTTATTTTTCAAACCAAGTAGGTCGTTTTGCACCATCTTATTAAAACCTAAAACATTCCATACATATATATTTTTCATTCAAATATTTAAACATTACTACAAAATATTTGTGGTAATTTCAATATTTTATAAAAATTTATTTAATATGCCAGTAGTGAAATGAATACAATACATAAAGAGACTGCTTCTGTACATATTATTAATCAAAATAAATAATAGATTCCCGAAAAGTACAAAATTTTATTCGACTATTAAATAATTCATATACAAAATAAATAATGTGCAGCATAAAAATATTTTTCTTTGTAAAATTATAAGAAATATAGAAACATTTGTTGATTTATTATTATATTATATTTATATGCATTAAGTATTTTCTTCATGAATTAAAATTTATCTCGAGGCAAAGATATACCTTTTGATTTACTCTGCATATTTCTGAAAAGACATCTGTGTATGTATTGAATATATTCTTCAATTATTAATGTAAATCGATATTAATTAATTATCTTTAAAAATAAGTATTTTAGTATATTTCCTATGTGAATTGTAAGCAGATATACCTATTTCAAAAGTCTAGTGTATTAATTTTTATTTTTTAATCTGTAAGAAATATGTTCGTATTTGTCTAATCCAATTAGATTTGATGCCGCCGCGATTGTTCAATACTTGGCAAATATCGAACTGCTGTTCACATCACATCGTACGACCCCTTTGTCGTTGTATAGTTTCGTGGAAGAGATGAATATTATTTGCAGTTTTAGTGTCGCAATGCAGACGTTATCCTGCTGTTTGTGCGACGCACTAGCGCTTAACCCTTCTCGGCCGCGTGCTTTGACTTTGGCGATTGAGGTTAATTGTCGCCAAAGAGAAACTTTGTGTGTATAATATACGTATGTAGATGTGTGTGGGAACATAGTATATAAGTATGTTTGTTAGTCTGCCTACCGTTACTTTCTAATAACATTAAACATCTTAACTTTGTTACGCCCTATTCTGTTTGCACATGCGACGAGGTACAGTTTAACAACCTGTGCCGTTTTACCAGACGTCTCTTATAACTTGCAGACTTTATTTTCCTGTGAACCAGTATTAAAAATTTCGCTTTGGTAAAATGTACATAGCTTAACCCCAGTCATTTTATTATATACACAAATATAGAGAGATGTAATAGGTAGTAGGTATAAATTTAAAATAAATATTTATTCTCGATCAAATAAGTTTTTCTAGTAATAAGAAACTTATAAAGTTCTTCATACACGATCTACTTTTCTGGTTCCTCACAATTTTTCTTTCGCACAATTCATTCCACTTATGCCAAAAACGACTCACTTAAATCTTACTTAAATCTGATTCGTCATTTTATCATTCTATATTCTTTCAACCTACTATCTCATTTAGCTCTCACGTATTCTGCGTACGACATTTTTTACAATAGTACACTACTATACATCCAAGTATTACTCTCTTTTTCTCTTGTTTAAACCACAAATACACTTTAAAACATTTATTTCCACAACCGTCACACGCTTTTTATGCCTGGCTTACTAAATTTAACATTCACATGTACTCATCAACCATAGTAGAAAATATTATAATTCTATAAATAACAAAGCTATAAGAACAATGGTACAGTAAAAACAATATAAAAAGGTCATAGTTCTTATCGAGGGTCAGAGTAGAAATGAAAATTGCCCTAGGTTCGATTTGCTAGCGTTGAAACTGTTCAATAAAATTCGTGAGATGCATACTGAATATGAGACACCGTTCAATTCATGCGAATGCAACAAGAATTCCAAAAGTGAAGCTGTCTGCATTATCAATGTTGTCTAGTTGAAAGCTTCAAGTGTCATATTACTAGTCATACATATCACCGTTCATTTTCTGACATTACAAGGTTTAAAAATTTGTATTTATGTCCATCGTGTATTATGATCGTTTTCCGTCATTGTGATCTTTTTAGTGCGAATATAAGAATCACTTTATATTCGTACTTGAAAATGTTTTAGCGCAAATTTTAATATTACAAACTTGGAGTATAAGATCTAGGAAAGTATTTGCTCTTCTAGCAGCGAATGAATAAAATTGTATTCAAGTGCTATGCAAACACCACTTAATTATAATTAGGTGAGGTAAATTGAAGATTTTCATTTGAACTTTAGTTTGCAAACTGTACATTAGCAAATCAGCTATAGTATTCTCTCACATTACTTATTTTGTTATCTGTTGTCTCTAGATTTTCCATTGGTCTACTCGTTTAGAACATTTCCCTAATGTTGTTCAATATAAAATTTAAACAAATAGTAGTAATAGATGTATGAATAGTGTTGGTACTGATATTTCAATTATAGTTAAAGTTCTTATAGCAACCAATAATATATCAAAACAACATTCAATTATATAAACGATTTTAAACAGTTTATAGATGTATTTCAAGTATTATTTCTAAATTTGCAAATGTTAAGTCACTTGATGCACAAGTGCATATATTCGGTAATTATGAATTATAGCAACGTTTTTTCTACGATTGTAAAAACAGAATGACCTAAACGAATATAAAAGCGTTATTTGCCTCAAATATTCTTCTGATCTTATGACTATGTATATGAAAATATTTTTTTACTATACACAAAGTTGCTTATATATTAAAAGCAAGTAGTAATGATGAGAATATTTTTTATTCTTTTTGACACAATTTCATTACTCATTCTTTTTAAGTAATCTTTTCGGCATCCAATTATTTCAGGCTTCTTCTTGCAATATTAATAATACTCCTCTCAAAACCAAACCAAAACAAACCGCGTGCTAGTCTAAAAGATGAAATGAATGTTGTGTATATAATATATAAATATATATTGATGCGGTAGTTCTTGAATGGGTTTATGTACTGAAGATGTATTGTATCATTATTAAAAGTAAAATGTGGCAAAACTGGTATATCTGATGAATTTATTCGATTGATTGGTAAACATGTTTTCTGATGAATGATTAGAAATGTGTCGTTATTTGAAAGTATGTAAAGATGTGAAGAATTTTCAAGGCTTCTGCCATCTCATTTGATGCGATTGAGCGTGATGATATGTATGTATTTAAGTATGTATTTTTCACCTTTTTAATGCAAAGATAATTGCATTACAGAACCTAGAGTTGGTTAAGTGTTGTAGGGAACTTTTACATAAATATTTTAATAAAAAAAGTAGGATACATATAATCATGGTTGAGGTGAGATGAGTAGAGTGAGAATTCGTGATCGTCTCAGGGATAAGAGAGTAGATATTATCAAGAATCAGTTGCGCAAAATAAATGTTTTTAGCGAGCAATATAAAAAAATCATGAATGAAGAATTTGATGAATCTAAGCGAAATAAAAGTTAGTAAGGATAGGATTGGATGCATGTATAGTTTTCTGTCGTTCTATTTTACGGGTATTATGTATGAAGTTATGTATTTATGTATTTCAAAATTGCATGATGGGTATGAAACACGGTTGCGTAATTTCACTATGGTTATTTAATGGTTATATTATTACGCCGGGATTTATGAGCACCCACATAAAGTCAGTAGTGTAAATGTTGGTGGTTTGACTGTTCGTGCTCTAGATTATGAAGATAATATTGTGATATTTGGTGAATTAGAAGAGCAACTGCATAGAGTATAAGTGCAATCGGAAGTGATATTAATTTTGAACTGAATGTAGCTAAACAAAAATTATGATATTTAAAAAGGATGTAGTAGACAATGTATCAAACTATGGTAGATCACATTAGCTAGAAATAAAGCGGTTTGTTTATTCTTTCACGAGATGTGTGATGGTAAGATTGAGAGAAAAGTGTCTATCCGTTATAAGGTTTTAGGAACTTTAGGAATGTTTGCGAGAAGTTTTAACATTTCTAAGGATGCAAGGTTATCCGAATAATGGTGTAATTGTGTCATTGTTATTGAAGTGAACGATGGGTGTGGCAAACCAAGCTTATAAAGCGCATGGCTGCTGTGGAACAAATATTTTTGTGGTGTAATCGAGAGATATAGGAGGTGAAATATGTGAGTGAATGAGCAAAAAGTTGTCGTACGTTAAATAGATGTGAGACAGATGAGATGGTATGGTCATATTGAATGAATATCGAATGAAAGATTAACGAAGAAAATTTACGTTGTAAATAGGAATGGTATGTGAAATACGGGGCTGCTCTCGGAATAAGTGTATTAATGCGATTGAGAATGAGTTGAACAAAAGAAAAGTTGCAAGTAAATAGTATAGAAGAGCGTGTATGAAAAGATTCTGAACGACATGAAAGTAATTTATAATGACAAAGTGGAATGGCAAAAGGTAGTCAATTTAAAATGCATGTAAAAAATGTTTTGCCACCCAATTTGATAAGAATAAGCATAAAGTATGTTTGTTTGTATGTATGTTGGTATGTATTTTTATATTAAAGTTAAATCGCAAAATAATATTTACTTATAACTTTGTATAATAAAGAAAAACCATACCATAGTGCTATTATATGCTTGGAGACATCTCACAGTTGCAGCTAGTGATTTTAGAACAATAGTGTAGATGGAAAAGTTGTTCAGAATTAAAAACTGCATCCAGTTTATTTATATATTAAATTCCTATCATGATGTGAATATGAATTAAAATTTTCATTTGTAGATTGTTTACAGAGTGCTATAAAAAATTAAACAGATAGACAGACACAAATAAATATTAATTAATGTAGCTTAAAATTAGAATAAATGTTTCTACTAATTAAGAAAACACAAATTTGTGATTTCAACAATTTCTTATTTAATTAAGTATACGAAATAAATACAAGAACTGATATCAATTAAAGTAAATGAAAAAGAATGGCCATTTATTGCCAAACAACGCCTGAATCTGTTACAAAATTTCTAACGAATAGAACTTAATTGTTCGTTAATATTATAGCACAGTTTCAATTATAAAATCAATTAATATGGCGTTTATAAATTTTCTGTTTCCGATACAGTAATAAAAAGAAAACTAACGGCGCTAAATCGAGCAATTCAGCTGGCCAAATAATTGAACAATTCCAAGAATTTGAAAAACATTGATCTAAATTCATTTTAATGTAATGTGTTGGGCTTCTATCTACTTGAGACAACATTAATTTGGTTATAATAATATTCTAATGAGTTACTAATTATATCAATGAAATATGGATCAATTTTAAGACTCCAAAAAAATTCAGCCGATATGCTAACTTTCTCTGGGTATATGTTATTATAATTAAATGAGGAGTTTCTTGCTTCCAATACTAATAAGTTTATGTACTCCATTTATGTTGGCATTTTACAATAATTATAGGTACAACAAAACACGCTTCTTGTAAATTTAACAGCTTCTTATATTTTTTGATACTTTAAGTACTTGTAAGAATTCTATTTTTCCATTTTAATACATTATGTGTTGAAGGATGCAAATTTAATTTAGTATCAATTTGACGTACCTACATTAAATTTAGGATTTTCTGTTACACGCAAAAGTATATTTATACATCAAAATAGAAGTACATAAAATCACAAGTGCTACGCATCAAATAAAAAGTATTCTGGTCAATCTTCAATCAGCAGAATAAGATAAATAAGAGATAAAATAAATAAACTGTGGCCCCAATTTCGGCAACCTAATAGAGACACATTGGTGTTCGAAGTTTGGTATCTAATGAACAGCTAGTTACCAGTTTTCACACGGAGCTAGCAACGACATCGGACATTTCCGCCGGATATGTGAAGTGATTTTAAAATATCACAGCCACTATCACCAGGAAACGACATTTTACCGTTCAATATTTGATGTAACTTGAATTTGATTTGGTACCATTTCTAGTCAGTAGAATTGGTTGATATTTCTTTATCAATATATATTATTATTATTTATATATTTAATCAAAACTTATCGTACGTTAATCCTTACAAAAATGACAATCACATTAATTGTTAGATGGCAGTACAAAAACACAAATAAATTTCTCAATTCAGTTCAGAATTTAAGCTCTTTCTATATTAAATTTCAATTTGATAATTGATAAATATTCCTATTAAGTATTTCTTGAGTATGAACTATTCAATTATCACTCAAACAATATAAGACACTAAAAAATTGATCGTCACTTTAGTCCCGTGTGCTTGTGGTCGAAAAGAGATATATTACCGAAAGAAAAGATAAGAAAACGACCCCAAAACACAGCTTCTATCTATTTTCTTAAAGTTTTGGCGAAACGAATCGCCGGGGTAATGTATATATTCACGTGCTGGGTGAAAAGCAACCAACGCAGGGATAAGGCGTGTTTGTGGACGAATGCGATATTCCTTTTTTGGATGTGTTCACTCTCAAATAGATTACAGAAGGTAAAAGCTCTTGAAAAAAGATGTGAACAGTGACTTATTATAAATAAATTGTATTATTTTATATCGAATCGAAATATTTGATGGAATGTACCGCTAGTTTTTCAACAGAAAATTTTAAATTATTTATTGTAATAATAAGTTAATTATACTATTATAAAAAATATACGCATTTGATAAATATTTACTTTTATAAGTCATTGCAAATATTCAACTATACATACTAATGTACCGAATTTATTCCTCTAATGCTTTTGTAGGTACTTAATAATTGCGGTTGTACTGTTCTGCAGCCGACCAAATATTATTATTGTTAACAAAATAGCCACAATACAGTGGTATCATTAAAAAATATTTATACTTCCAGAATATAGGTGTGTAATTACTATAATAAAGTTGTCGTTAAACTGTCAACTATATTTTTAATAAAACCCATATAAGCCATTACATAAATTTTGTTTGTATTAAATGTTCATTAAAATTAAAATTACCAACACTTTGACCGTATTTGAGTTGATATTGACTGCTGTCCACGATAACTAAATACCAGTATTCAGAATAGAATTACCCTAAACTAAAATATTATCTTAAAGTATTCATGATATATGGTGTGAAGAATTAGTCTATCTCCTTTTCACATTTTTCTATGCACTATATAATTCTAGATTTTCTATTCACCGTAAATAAATCTCTGTGGTTAAGGTTAAACTTACGGATACGCAGTTGTTTTAACTTTTGTGTGTTTACATTAGACGGGAGTAATAGTAACGCTATGATGCTGTAATTTAGTGATATCTACGTTACTGCCATCTGTGGCTATGGGAACGGGCGAAAATAAAATATTTTATGGGCAATTAATTATTCCGGCTGAAAACGTCTCAATGCGTGTCGCGATGGCCGAGGTGTAGCGCCCATTTCCGCGTATATATATTCTCCATGAGCCTATTCGCTAACTGCACACTTTTTATCGGTACAATTTATGTGTGTGGTGTGGCAGCGCTGCGTTTCGTTACCAATTCTTCCATCCAGTGGCGGTTTGAACATGAAGAAGAATGGTAGACAGTTCTCATTCTGAATACACTTGAGAAAAACCGCAATCCTCAAACCACGAAAAGATGTAACTACGCACATTGATAAACTTTGCTATCCTATGCGGATCAATTAAAATATATTGATTATTAGTATTACATTTAAGATTCGCAAATGCAGGAATGAAAATTGCTAGTTTACAGAATAATATGTCATTTAAAGAAATTATACTATATTAGAAATTGTGCGCCACTGGTTTCATTTTCCTCTGTCGTGACTTCAAAACGTCTTTTAGTCCCAGTCTCGTACTAGGGAAAATTGGTTTTATTTTCTTTATGTTCTCTTCCTAGTTTCGGTGTTCGTAGCTCAAGCGCCGGCCAGCTAGCCCGACACCGACAAAACCTGGATATTTTTTTTGTGTTTTTGGTAAATTGGATTTAGCCCGACTCACTTAAATGCTCTAGATTAAAATATGGACACATTTCTTGCCAACGGAAATTGACGTGCTATTTATAAATAGTGACCTCACACTTCATAATTATTTATTTGCGATAAAAAATTCACAATTGTATTGTTGTTAACGATGCATCGTTTCCGTTAAAGTAACAATTCACCTCTGAAGTTTTTTATATAAATGGAGCCTTTGTTACGAAACAATTCTTAACGACTTGACCACGCCCACGCAAACCAAAATCGCATTGTTTTCTACATGAACATATTTTGGTGATGCTGTTTTTGTATGTGCGCCATTTCATATATTTTGTCTCGGGTAGTGTGTGAACATTCTCTTCCAGTTATAGTGGTGTTTTTAAGGATCCTCACTCAAACACCCCAAAACAAAATCGACGAAAGTGTGAAAATAAAGTGAAACAGTTCTCATAGTTTTTTGTTTGCAAGAAAATAAAAAGTGGCCAGTGCGTCCGGGGTTAGGATAAACATACGAGGCTGATAACTCAGTGCCAATGAGGCGAACGGTGTCAACGTTGATTTAGATCTGTTGTGATAAAAAACACGGGTTCCGTACAAAATGGGTGGTGGTGTGTCTGGTAAAACGACAGCAGCCGCAGGAGGCCAACCATCCCGCCGCACCAAAATGCGCCTCGCCACGCCACGCCAGGAAACGAAGCGTCACACGCCGTTATCCGGTCACCAGAGAAGATTTAGTGCGCGCAGATCTTTCGGACCCTGCCCAAGCCAAGCGGGTGACCTAATGCTTTACAACCTGAAAAGTCTATTGCTCGCACGAAGGTGACGCCAAATAAACGAGATTGACCGTTCGATGGCCCAACTATAGTCTGGCCAATATTTCACACCGATTTTTTATAATACCACGCGAAAAACAAGAATATTGGTGTTGTGCTTCATGGTAGATTAAAATATTTCTTTATAAAATATTGATTTTTATTTTCCAAGTGAAAGTAATAATTATTCCAGTCCAAACAAAATATTTATTTTTCTACGTAAATTACATTATATCAAAAACAAGGATATACAATTATATAATTATTCTTTTATTAATGAAAATGCAATACTTGACCAAATTTCAATTTATATTTTAAATCAATACATACATATATAGTATGTATAGTTTTTCAACGTAATTAATTTGATATTATTCTGTGTATCACTGGATTTAATTATTTCAGCTCTATTTACTTGATATATGTATCCGGCCTATTGTATTGACAATAAATGTTATCTATATTGAACAAATATTTATTATTATCTCTATTCAAAATCTATGTTTACAATTTGATGAAAAAAAAATTATTTTATATGTACTGACTATACCAACTCATCAGGCTCTCACCTAATCTGCGTACGAAATTGTTTATAATATTGTACTGGTGAAACACCCACATATATTTTCCTATGCTTTTTGGAAAAACCACAAACAACTTTTAACATTCTAGTCGCAATCACACACTATTTTGCATGGTTTGCCAACACTCACTCATACATTATTAGTCTAGCCGTAATGCACAATTTTACACATATATCCTGAAAATTACTCCATTTCTGAAACATCTGAAATCTTACAACCAGCAGACACTCTCCATCTCGGAACCATATTTTGCCTAAATAAACAAAATGTTCTAGTTTCTCTAGTAGTTGTCTAACTACCACAATGTTACACGCTATCCTGCATTCATCCTTTTCAAACGCACATTTGATTAAACTAAATTTCTTTTACAATTGCACTTATATTCAGTCGTTCTTATGATTTATTAAGACCACTATATTATCTGCATCATCTGCATAAATTATGGCGATATATTCCGGTAAAAGTAATCTACGAAATATTTTTTTCATGCTTATTCAAACCAATCTATTTTATCACACTAGAACAGTACCTTGAACTGTCTTTTGCTCCAGAATTACCTTTATGGAAAGTATATCGATTGTAAATTATCATTTATCTCCTTCAAATGTAAATTATACTTAAAATTCGCTTTACATTGCTATATGGCTGTCTTTATCTAGATATTTTTTGCGACGCATATAAAGAATTACCCCAGAAATAGAATCTCATTTAATAAAGAACAAACGCGAACTCATCTTTGTCGATGAAGTTATAACATACTGCATTGTTCTTATTCTATATCACAAACAGTTTACCAGTAAATAATAAATAAATATATTTATATGTAGGTAAAGATAACTTTCGAATTATCTATAAAAATGTATACACATTCCATCAAGCATTAAAGCTTGGCTCAACTGAAGATGATTTTAAAATCTCTATAGAAGGGGATGGAATGTGTATCTAGAAACCTATTTCACTTTACAAGTAAATTGTGAATATGCCATCTCGTCTTGTGTATGGTAGTCTTAATACCAGATCTCATCCCTCCTTTAATATTGTGCTCAACCGCGATTGCCCTTTTTGCTAGGTCATGTCTGGAAGAGTGCTGAAATTGAGATCCGGGCGAGTTCAGTCATGCTTATACGTATTCCTCCTGGCGTTTGTACACAAGCTTAAAGGAATGTCCTCACCGAGCAGATCGAATAGAAAAAGAGATCTGGATTGGGTTTCATTATTGCGTGTTAGTGTCACGCCATAGGTAGTGGTGGAATTGGGAACGAAACGTAGAGGCGTTTAGAAAGAATTGCATTTAAATGCAATAGTCTACCACGTACCAGATAGGATGTTAACAGAAAATACTTGTACTAACATAATAAAATAAAAAATAAATTTAAATGAAACCAATCTCATACGGATTATATTCTCTTTAGCCGATTACGACAGGGATTTTATTTTATTACACTTGAATATTGCTTAAGTTGTAATCTCTCTACGATGAGTTATGAAAATACGGAATATTTAATCTGATTCGTTTTAGTTTCTATATAAACATTTAAATATTTTACTTAATATTGTAATGTTAGATATATGGTCTGTTTGTGTTTAATTGTGCCTTTTAATGAATTATATATAAATTACAACAATAAAACAATACTCATAGTAGAAATGCATTTTACCTATGGTTTTATTAAACACCGATTTATATTATTTACACACTACACTAAAAATACCCATAAATAAAAATACGAAATCGAAGTAGCAACAACTTCATGATTTTTTGATGTAGGTAATTTCACATCACTTTACTGAGATGTATTTCGAATGTGTACAGTTTTATATTTTTGTGGTTTACTCTTTAAAATAAAATTCGCCATTGACTGCGCAAATGACAAAAGCGTGATGAGGCGAATTTCTGTATATTATCAAAATAACAATCAGTCCAACAATTAAATACTAAATAAATTAGCTTTGTAGCTTATGTATTATAAAAAGTGTTAGAATTAAAATAATGAAAATAACAATCAAACGAATAATAATGTGAAAAGTAATCAAGGATATCTTAAAATATCTTTCTTTTGTAATACTGTATATCTATACTTGCTTTATCTGCGTTTCTTATTTCAAACTTCATGTCTTTAGAAGAACTAAGTGTTTATGCTGCGTTAAATGTTTTTTAATGAGAATTTTTAAATTCAGGCAAATGGTGCTTTCAATTTGAAAGAGCAATGATTTGTGTCGGGAAGAATAGGTTTCCGACATGCAATAGGCTTCCGACATACGCGAATCCTACATAGTACCTAAATTAAGTATTTTGAAAGATTATTCACAAATTCAAAAAATTGGAAGAGTATTGCATAATTATACTGCAAACATTTTAAACATGTGTCTGGCATATGTTTATTGAAGAAACTAGCAATGACAATCTTTGTAGTTCGTATAATCCTTACACACACACCGTACAACCTCAATTACAATATATATTAACTGTCAGTAATTGATACGAGATTGCAACAATTTAAATTCTTTTTGGGTTTAACACATACACATTTACCTGTTCTAATTTTCATATAGTTCTCTTCGAAGAATTTGCAATTATGCCCGATATTATGCTAGCATAAAAAAAAAAACTATATGCGAATTAATAAATTAGATTAGTAGGTGGGTTGCAAAATTACAGTACAAAGCCTTCATTACTTGAGTTGTAAAATTAAAAAAAGCAAAACAACCTCTAATTACACTGGGTAATTATATTATAAGTTGTTTACATAAAATAGTCGTTTATCATGTGTGCGTCAGTATTTTTTGGAAAATATTAATTATTCATAATTACAAGAGTAGATGCAAATCTTGTTTACATTTAGATATAGCTTCCAATAGTATTTTTACTTTAGAAGAAAATTCAAAATTTTATGGGATCGATTAACTGACAAGTTAATTATTTGTTTGCAATTAATTGATAGGAAATTATCATAAATAGTTATCTTAATTATTGAAAATTTTGCGCTTCTTTTAATTTATTCAAACGTTTTCAAAAGAAATAACATTTAATGGATAATAACAAGAATTTGAACTGTGGATTAAGTTAAGAGGTGCAGTATAAAAAGTAAAGCTAGTTTAATATTTAAGTATTTTGATAAAATGCTTTTTCTGGGGGAATGCTATAGATAATTTAGTGCATCCATAAAAGATTCTGTCAATTTTTCGCTGCCCTGACTAGTGGTAATCAAGATGATGTGGTTGATGCAGGGCTTGCGAAAGGACAAGAGAAACGTGCAGTCGTTATACAACGTTTAATTTTTTATCTACCGGTTGGTTGCCAAGCGGAAAGTGGACTTTCACAGTTTAATCTTGTTATTTCGTCAACGTCACCTGGAATTACGCGATAAACGTGCAAAGGGTTTTGAATTCTAAATGCAAAAAAAAAAAAACCAGAAAAAAGAAAATCACTTCCATTTACGTTATCGAATGAATGAGTGAGACATAATGCTGTGGTATATATTAGTATAAATTAACAACCACATGATTTCTTTACGTGTGTGTATATACTTTTCAGTTGAATTAACTGATATTTATATTCATATAATAAAAATTTGAAATCTATTTTTGTGTTATTCATTCTTTTTTAAATAAATACATATCTATAAGGTTCAATGATATATTTATCACTCTAAGCTACCAATGGCATTTCGTGTTATTAGGTTTTCAAGAAAATTTTGTTCTTGAGACTAAATAATAAATTTTCCGATATATTCAAAAAACCTGCTTCGCGTATTACCTTAATTTATTTTCCCCCTTATCGAATATATTAAATTAACTGTCGAGATATCCATGGCTTCATTTCATGAATGGATATAGTCAGTTTGTGATAGTAAGAGGGGGTGTTGCGTTTGAATATGTGTGCAAATAAGAGTGTGCGTGTATGTGATTCGTATTATACGTATGTGCGCATGATATACTTGTGTGTATGTAACTTAAGATTGAATAATCAATCTTCTATCGACGCAACATCAACCACACGCGATGTTTTTCGGTTTTGTGAGCCAAATCTACATTTACTTAAGGATATATCCTGGCTGCATGTTGCGGTTAGGCTTTTCTCGATGTATAAAGGTGGATCATGGTGTTCGGGCATTCCATTGGTCTGCCGCTATAAGCATATACATCAGACGGCTATTGACATTGGGTTCTGTAGCAATCCCCGGCTCTTGCCTTGCTGCGTTTACGTACGTAGGTAATATGTATGTTAGGTTGGTACGTGCGCGGATCCGTGTAAGCTGTCTCGTTTGATGTCTCTATTATTCAGCTAAACAGGTTCCAGAGAAGCTTGTGTACCTTTTTGATGTTCTTCTTTCGAAACGCGTGAAATTTTTGATGGAAAAGCTTTCAGTATTTAATAGCTTTCGAATGTAAATACAAGATGAATTATTTTTTTATTTTAAATGAAATTTTTATTTGACATGCAAAGTCGTGTAAAGACAATACTTAAAAACATTTACTAGTAATGCATTCATAGAACCCTTGGCGCCAACTCAGTATTACAGCTATATTCTTTTAAAACATAGTCTTAAATTTGATACTAAATTTGAAGAAATTCTCTGATAATACTAAAACATTTATCTCGTTGTATAACAATCTAAATTATACGACAGTGACAAGGATAACACTGTGATAATTCTATATTTGGGTGTTTGTGACATATAACATAAATAATAATAGAAACATAAAGTTAACATAAAATTGTATGTATGTTACTAAATACATGACAGGTGAATAGGAAATTAAGTATCCGCAATGGTGATATTTCGATAAATCCCATATATAAATTTTGAATTCTAATTAGAAATCTTATTACTTTCATTCAATTTCGCATGTTTATTACAAAATCAAAATGTAATATGTCGTAAGTCTTAACTGAATAAGTCACTGCATGAAAAGTACTTCGAAATTGAATATCAACTCAAGTTATAAAACATAATACATCTTGGCGTAGCAGCGTCACGTCGCGATCAAACCAGTACAGGCAAAATAAGAATTCCCACCCTCAAATCTAGATAAATCGCCATCATTATCAAGGTGAACCAACTTCATGAAGCCACGCTAGAAAGAATGTGACTGCATTTGACGGGGAATGTATTTGCGAATCTGGAAACGACATTCGAGAAATATAGTGATATGCGAATAGATGACACTGGATCTGACTCCTGCACATATGTTTTCACTAAACCAACATGTAATAAATTTACGTAACAGAGAAGGGACGTCGTTGCTTTCGATCGACAAATAACTTCTATGCATTCAAAATAAGGCTCCAAAATAGTCGGTCCTTTTCAAAAATAGGAGCCTTTCTTTCCAGATATTTTATTTCATACAGTTTTTGTAGTAATGCGCTTATACATACACACACAGACATACATTATTTCAAAAATAGTTAGATTGGATTCAGGGAAGGTCAAAAGGTGTATTTTTGTTAAATATCAAGATCGATATTTCTCATGATAACAATATTTCCTTAATATTTTATAAAAGAAAATAAAACGATATTTTGTTTTTATATATATAACTTTTTTTATATTCATATTTTATTACGCTGTTTTGAAATATACACCGTTCTTAAGATTATGCAAAAATAAGAAATACCTATATTACATTCAAATATCGATAAAACAAAATATTAGTAAATGCCATTTGTAGAAGCATATATTTTTTTTATCTTTTAATTTGTTGCTACTATGTCAGTAATGGTATATTGGCAATATACCGGTATTTCGAACCTATGTCATGTATCCCTGTATACAGATGATGGTAGATACGTTTCGTCATGTGGATAAAAAAGATATTGGTTACGGTTGGCATAAAAATCGGTGAAACTTTTCTTTTCCAGCAGCTTAAACTGAAATATACTACTGCGGGCTTACGTCGAAATGCTTCTGCTTTAATATATACCAAAACCACCGTGTTTCTCTGGCAGAATTCGCTATTTGTTTGTTTGTTTTATTATTCGCTGTGTGGAACTTCTGATATCCAGATATACCATTATGCGGGAATATTTATTATATAGTTTTACATCACATCCCAACACGACAGTTGTTGCTATGTTCTTTTTCACTCGAGGCAGAGATGTGTTTATATTCCGCTTGTATATTCATATGGACGGTGAATCACATTTATTTTGCAATATCTTTTGCCGCAATTGAATTTACTATGCTGTATTTGATGTTGGCGTCACTTATTACTTCTTAGTGTTTTGGAAAATGTGATCATAAAATTACATATTAAAAACAACATCCAACTAGAAAAACCTTTTTCCAAATGGACACATGCAAAATTAAATTTCTAGAGGATTAATATTCTACTAATAATTTTATTTGTAAACACAAAAATATGACTAAATTTATAGTTCTTTAATCAGTGCTCGACCTCGTTTTATTTGTAACTGACCATATCTCACTCTCCCTTAATGTTAGCTTGCATCATCAATCAACTAGATGAAATGTATTGAATGCGTCATTCCAAACTTTTTGTCCAAAAACATATGAATAGCTTTCAGGGACAAATACCGCAATATATCATTTTGCATTCAGGATTTAAACAGTATAATAAAATACGTGAGGTTTAAAACATTGGAATCAATTGGAATACTGACAGTTGAAATTAGGGTTTTTTTTTATGATCTGTTACATTACTGGAAATGTATTCGTTGTTTAATTACCATACCAAATTAGGCGATAATTAAAGCAATTCTATATTCAAGTGAGACTATACGATTTTTGAGTATTGTTTTGAATATATTGTTATTATTTAACAAAATGATAATTAGTTTATTTATCATTAATTTATTCACAAATAATTTAAATTTTAATGTGATACAATAATTAACATTTTTAGTATTCTTTTTATATTAATTTATAACATTAAATATTATTTCGTATAGAAATATATTTAAATTCATCTGTCGAAGGAATTTTTAATACTTAGGTAATCTTACTTTTTCTAGTTTAAATTACGTTATTGTCACTAACAGTTTATACTTGGACATCTGATATTTGAAAATATTTAATACTTCTCCAGAAAATCTAAACAGACATATGAATACTTTTTAGGGTTGTTATAAATAAATATACGCGATTATGGTCTAAATACTAATACTAATACTAAAATATATTTCTCCGCAAATAGTTAAAATTTAATGAAACTTGACCTATTTTGTGTCCATTATTCCAAATTACGGCTGAAAGGACACTTTTATGAACAGATTTATTCGTAAGCAATAAAATAGTTAAAAAGCTTATTACCTGACTGATTTAGTACGCCATAAAGAGAACAAGAACGGCCGTTATTTGGGATATTATAGGGGATGGATGTTGCGATAGAAATCTCTCAGTTTTTAAAAGCTTTACTGACATAGGTAACCTACCATAAGCCAAAAATATATGTTAAATTTGTATATAACTGTAGATTTTCGTAAAACCGAAACATTTTTAATGTTCTCACGCGAATATATGTATGAAATCGAGGCGAAAAATACAGCCTTTTTAGTTTTGCTAAATGCTTAATTATCTTTTGCAATTAAATATGATCAATCATTCCAAATACAGGAAATTATGTCTTAGACTTTCTCTGTAGTGTAATACTAATTTGTTACAAAAAAGATAATATTTCTCAACATTCAAAAGTAATATGAATTCTCCCCTAGTCACGTTATCTTGAAACAAGCATTTCAACAAACTTTTCATTTCTATGTTTTCATCCAATTTTAAATGGCATGCGATCATGTTCGATTAACTTGCGAAAGATCACACATACTCACACGTATACATTACAACTTCAATATATGTTTGCACGAAAAGTTTGGAAAAACAAACGATATCCCATTCGGTTCACGTGATACCAACAGTCTGTCAGTTGAACTTAAACGAGGTGTCTTCCAACCTAGACTAAAAATAAAAACGTCTAAAAACTGAAATGGAAAAACACAACGGTTACATCTCTAACCCAACTCCATACAAAAAGAAAATTTGATTAATAGAAAATTTCATTACATTTTCTCTTGGGTGTTTGTATTTTATTATTAATAGAAAACGAAAAATTACGTTCAGTTTTTTGTATGTTCTACAGTATGGATTTCGGTTGAGTTATATCTAGATACATTGGACGCTCGCTGTAACCATTTTGAATTTATATTATATATATTGTACATAGAATTTAGTATATTTTACAACATGAAAATAATTATAATTTTCTTGAATTATTCCATACTATCCCTTCTATCTAAATAGTATATATGTGTATGAAAGATCAATGCAAAAATTTTATTTTCATAAGCTATTAATAAAATTTTCATTTGAATATCTTTACATTGCAAGTGATTTTTTTTATTTACAGCTTACTGTATGCTTTTTAAATGAGCATTTTTGTTTGATTGTAGTCATTTCATATAGCGGCGACGTCATTCATATGTAACTAGAAATTAGTTTGAATTTCTTGACGCGTAAGTAATTTAATATCATTGTTCAAGCATTGTCAATTTTCATGAAAGGACTAATATAGTTTGTGAATGTTGCACTTAAAATGTTACAAGTACTACTGTCTATCATGTACATATATATATATGAAATATCTTTCCGATATAACACACACGAATCTAGGCAGTGCAGTAACTAGATTACGCTACGGAAAAGGCAATATCGTAGGGCCATTATCGCAAGACTAAATGTGTTACAAGAAATGTGAAGAAAACTATTACGGGTAAATTGTACTTGTCAGTTTAATGGAAGATATATGTAGCGTCAGGATAAGATAGGCTTCGTCATCAGCTAGGAATACGAGTCTCTGTTTCACACGTAATGCACACTCTTATACTTATATACGTCATTATTTTTATCAAATTTGCATGAAGGAAGCTTGATGAATATTAAGTCACTGAAATTTGCATTTCTTATTCACAATTTTTTTACCAGCTGCCGCTCCAACGTTTGATCAGATGTGAAGAGAATATTTTGCATATTACTCCTGGCATGCAAGGTATTATGTGGCACTGTCATATAAATCCTCATCATGTTTACTACATTGTTGTTATTGCCATGTTTTTAACAGGTTTTAATTCATAACAGCGTAATATAAATATATATATATATATATATTAGAAGTGGTGTTAGGCGCAAAGTTCTCTTTGAAAAACGAATATGTACTACTGAGAATACCAACCACATAAAATAAATAACTTTAAATGTCGTCATTATCATCAAACTGGTCGACTCCATTATAATCTCAACATTAAAGTGTAGCTTTACTTAGAATTGAGGTTCCCAATGTTATTCTGAATTGATAACCTTCCTTCAAGTATACAATAAATATCTTCCTTAGTACAAAAGAAAGTGGTGGATCAGCAAAGTGCTTCTTTGAAATTGCAATGGTTTTTACATAAAACAGTAACTATATACTATTAAAATAAAATCTACACTAAATAATATATATATATATATATATATATATATATATATATATATATATATATATATATATATATATGTATATATATATATATATATATATATATATATATATATATATATATATATATATATATATATATATATATTTATTTATATATGACCTACAATTTATTTCATCATCCTTTTAATGTGCTATATAATACATAATGTTTTATATTAATATTCATCACTATTCAGTATGTATTATATTTAATTATAGCTTTAGATTTTGTTGAAATAATTAAATATTTGTAAGTTTGTAGATTTGCAGTAACTGCACAGTATTCTTTTATATAAAAATAGAAAGTTGCTATTTTTTTGGTCTATAAATGAGTGATACGGTAACAAAATTGCAATAATTATATAAAGCTAAAACCTTTGTCAGTAACATAATAGTATAATGATGAATATGTACATAAATAAAGTATGATTGCAATGAGCATCAAATTTAAGTGTGTATATAATATGATGTGAGAAATGGGGCTATGCGTTGGTAGGTATATATTTGATAGTGATGGGCACAGGATCTAGTCGAAACGATCTCTTATAAGATTCAGAACCGTTTGGTAACGTAAATACGGGTCTGACCCTCTCCAATACGGGCTTACGTTAAACCTCTTTCACTGTGCACAATCCCTCAGCAGAGTTATTTTCTCATTTCATCGTTTTCTCTTTATCGCTCTTCTTCGTACCCGCACCGACACGATACCACGCGATGCTGCTGCCAGTGCTATTGCTAGTGTTTTCTCCTACTCTCTATACATCAGTATTTCAAATTTGTCGACATTTTTTATTTTACTTTTTTAGTTCGCGATATTTGGTTGCGTCTTTCGTATCGTATGGATAGCTGTCAACTCATGCAGATAAATATGTAAATTTAGTTATATTTTTAAACGAAACAAAAAAGCGCAGCGCCTATTTCCTATATCTCATTTTGATCAAAAGATATTAAAATTCACTGACTGCTAGTGAAATATTTTCCGGGCTGCAGATTCCATATTGGCTCTAAATTATATATGTTTTCCATTTGGAACACATTTTTCTATCGAATATAAGTTACGTTCTACGAGGTATACACAAAAGTCCAAGTAACGGTAGAAATAATGCATTGCAATATATAACTCTCACGAGATACCACAACCACTATAGATTACCCAATAAATTAAAGGTGGCGTAAAAAATAATCTGTAATATAATTGAGAAATTGTTGGATATGCTCCAACAATTTTTCATATTCGTTATAATTTCTGAAAATTAATTTAAAATATCTGCAATTTCTTATACTGAACCTTCTTATGCGTATTTTATTTAGATGGGAGGTATATTCAAATTTTGAATAATTCAATCAAATTCATCGTATTTTTAATATTTTACGAACTAACTTTTCACTATATATATTTCTTCAGATCATATTCCAAATTATTTGAGTATATTACGTTATCTGTAAATATGTAATAGGCATCGTTGAAATGATTCATGTGAAAATAAATAAAATTTAAAAAGAATCAATAGCCAATTTTAATAAAATATCAGTAAACGTTCTGCGAAATATTAAAATCTTTCATTCTATTTTACTGTAAATACAGCCGTTTCGATAATATTTCAGAATCTGTTAAAAAAACACCTGAAGTAAGCAATCTTTTTCTAAATAAGAAGTTCAAAAACAATCAACTTAAATTCAGGAACAAATTATAAAACTTCGAATCCTTATTAACAAAACATCATCAATATGACAAAATTTAAGTAATGGATATTAACTTCATTATATTGTCAGCATAATGACAATCAAGACTAATTTGTTGAAAAGATACGATTCTAACATCCTGATTAGAAATTTAATACTGTGGGTTGTTTACGTAACTAAATAAATTAACTAGACTCTTATTGATTGGTTTCCTTCCATACCTCTTCCTCTTTCCAAGACCTTTTATGTTATTTATATTCTCGATATTATGAAGATAATTGAACCAAAAACGTTTCTTGTAAGTTTAATTTTATATAGAAAAAACATGAATTTAAAAATATGATCTCTTGATGTTTTATTTTTAACGAAAATTTAGCTGCTATAAAAACTCGAATATATGCCCGCATATTAAACCCTGTATCAGGCGCCATAAACTCCCTGGAGGACGCTGCACGAAGGCGATACTAAAATTTTTATGAACTTGAAGCATGTCACAAAAACCAAAATTTTTTGTACAATAAGTTTTTTGTCCACCCACAAAATCTAGCATCTTAAAAGATATGTCAGGTTTTGTTCGTTATATGTGATCTCGAAAACTTTATCTATCAAATTGTTTTATAGTTGATAACTCGGAAAGAATCTTTATCAGTATGGTTTTAAATATAAAATTCAAAAAGACAATATTTTACAAGTCACATCTTTACTTATGCTTAAAATGGATATAAATTATTTTTGATAATATTCTACGTCTTCATTTGCTTCAATTATATTCATCAAGCTTTCGATCTTGTTCTATTTCGTTTTCTTATGAATTTGTGTTTTAATTATTTTCACAAATTTTAAATATCTACAACAAATTTAAAATATCTAAAACTACAGTAATATTTGGTTTTAAGAATCAATTTTCCATGACCTTGAACTTCTGCGCTCAAGCTTGTTTTGTTCTCTCTTGACTGTACGATTTAGATGGATTGGGATTTTTTAGGGATATTAAATTAATTGCGTATAACACTGTATACATATTTCATGATAATAAGTAAGTAAGCTTTTACAATATATTTTTAGATGTATTCAGTTCTCTTCGATGTAGCACATACATATATATTTAACTTTCTTTTTAAATTATCAATATTGTATATAAGTTGACAAAATTATCGATGAAATTATAACAATTATTTGATAATTTAATGTTCTAAATTATTCACTTAAATATATTAATTAATAATTATATATCCAAAAATTTGTTTTACATTTCTGAGAAATTAATAACTATATTTCCTAAATATATTTTTCATTTGAAAGAAAATGAAATGAAATTAATAAAATTATAAAATATTTATGTAGCTAGAATGTTATAAATGTCCAACTAAATAAAACATTTCCGTGTTAAACCTCCTGGAATGCATCCCTTGTTTTCAATTTATTGTGAAGGAGACATTTGCGGGTTGGGTTGGGCTGGGTAAGCGTTGCGTCGGTCAAAGGTATGCTATGCCTTGAATTCTGATAAACGATATTAGAGAAGTTTACAAGAAGTCCCAAGTCGTCTGTTTCCGCGCATTTCGTTAATCTACAATTCTGTTCAGGATGGGCACTTAATTGCACTTTAAATAAAACTTCTGTCGTTTGATTTGGTGTGACTGAAGAGGCATCGTACTTAGCACCTTTTTCGCACTACATCTCCGATATTTTTTACTCGTTTTATTTCGGCAGACGAGCGAAAAGAAAATGTGATTGGAATTTCGTTTAATTGGAATTTCTGAATGATTAGTGGATCTATTTGTGCAATCGTCTGCTAACACTGTTTCCATTAACAAAATGATTCCTTTGTGTTGTGTAGCGTGTAACGGAATACAAATACTTGCTCATTTTCTTTTATCCATCACTGGTTAACCTTGTGGATAGGCAGAGCTCGTTAAATGAAGAGAAGGTCTTGTTGTGAACATTAATTTAGATGGAAGACAAAATCAATGAAGCTTCTTTTCTGGGTTTATTCTGTTTGTCCTTCACAAACCATAGTGCACACCGTATCAACATTAACAAAATTCTTTATTGACTTTATAACTTGAACAACTAATAGGAAATAAACTTGATATTAATTTTGAAGCGAACTACTTTATGCACCTTCATTTTAGACAAAATGCGTCATTATGTATCAAATTAAATAAATTTTCATTCTTTTTATTAGAAAACCCTTAATTTTTTCTTATATATTAACAAATGCATGCCTAACATAATAAAAATGTCTACCGTAATTGTTTAATAGCTATATTATTTTTGTAATAACGCAATTTGCATCTTGTAGAAGTAGTTATTTCTGCAGTATTATATTTAGACAGTAAGTTTTACGTTCACATATTAATAAAAATGCATGTACCACCAGCGTTGCTCAGTTGCATCGTTTATCAAATTACAAGATTTAACTAGTCAGTGTATCTAATAATCTATTAATTAGAACATTAAATATAACTCGTCTCTAATAAGTGAGTTATAAACGCATTTTCACTTCATTCCTTAAATCATTCGACTGTATATCTCGTCTTTTTTATGGTTTTATCAAATTTGTCGAGCCTGCTCCGATATTTATTATATACATATACATATATTGTTTTCGGAAACCCACTTAAGAGTTTTAAATAAATTCCTAGTTTCTACTGATGAATGGTATTAGGAAGTAATCTTAATGTTTTATGCGATGTTATGGTAAAGAAAAGCCGCCAGTCCCAATGACACTACAAGGACGATATATGGCTAGATTATGCATGCAGCACTGACAAATTCGCTGTTTTTCTACGACAGAGACAAGAAATAGGAAATATTCGGTGGATCGCACATGTACGAATGAGAGAGTCGCTTAAGTCGCAGTTAATGGTGGTACATTTGAAAAGGGGTCTATCTTGAGTACACCACATTCTCGGGTCGTATAATATTTGATGAAAATTTTAATAAAAGTACTCAAAACGCTACATTTTCTACACTTTATCAGCACGTAAATTTATTCTGCTGGTTATGGCCAGATTTGTTACTGCAAGGATACATATATGAAAAATACCCAACTCGAGCTGAAATATTCTGCTTTTTAAGAGATTATATATGCATTCTGCAATGTCTCTTCTTTGTTGATTAATTTCCAGGATTATAACTGAATTGTATACATTTGTTTCACATGAACACGCGTATCCATAGAAAGTTGAAGCCACTTTCAAATAAAAGCACTTCCATAGAGACAATGGGCGATCTCTAAATAATGTAAATTACTATTCATATAAAAACATCTTTACATTACATGAGCGCAATATGGAAATAAATATCTGCCATAACACACACATATATATATATATATATATATATATATATATATATATATATATATATATATATATATATATATATATATATATATATATATATATATTTATATATATATATATATGTATATATATATATATATATATATATATATATATATATATATATATATATATATATATTTGTGTTATGGTAGTTTTCTATGATATGAATGCGGTAAAAATAATAAAAAATGCAAAACAAAAGTACATAGTCCATTGCGGAATGCGAGATAAGCTCTCTGTCGAGTTGATATATGCTAAGACATTATTCAGGAGAGATAGTTTGTGGTGTGGCAGTTTCGTTTTCATTAAATCAAACAATATTTTATAAACCTTTTTCGCCTCTAACCTGTCACCAACACAGCATTTTGATTTCGTCAGTTTATTAAATAAATACCAGCTTGTTCTGCAAAATATAAACTACTGCTAGAAATAAATCTATTTAGAACCACTTGTATGGTTTTAAAGAATTTTTATTTAATGGCAATATTTGAAATGTTGACGTTCCATCGGCAGAATACCATGGTTATGCGCCGATCAAAATTTGTATATTTCTCTTATAAATAAATAAATAAAATATATGAGAAACACCCTCATAGTTATAAGCATTTTATTGATGAATCACACTCAGAAAGTAGGCAGTGGTGAATTGTAAAGTGAGATTCACCAATAAAATATCCAAACAATTACGGCAAGTCCCAGATGTAGCCAGTAAGAATTGTAAATATATCAAATAATGTAGCATAGTTGGCGCCCAGGTAGTTTTAGAAACATACCATTCCGGGTGTTTTGGCTAAAAAGCAAAGAAATTGTGCGAAAAAAATAATCTGACAGTTCATTAAATATTACGTGTATTTAGCAAAAATGTAAATTTTTGTAAATACAAATACCTAAAAACTGACCTCCGTGGCCGAATTTTATGTTTTTTAGAGGAATTTGAAGTTAATTTCATAAATTAATGGATTTTCACTGGTTACCGTATTCAACAACGCATCCCTCTAGTTCCTATCTAAATAAAATACGTATTAGAAACTTACGTGCAAGACATTGTGGATATTTTTCTTTTTGAATTGTCGATCGCATTTCTTTGCAGAATGTGTGGACGATTAGGAAGAAACAACAAAAAAAATCGCCAGAAAATTAATATTACGTCCGAGTATTGATCTTAACACTGTTGCCAACAATCTTGTTGCAAAAAAAAAAACTTTCCTAACGACGGTGCCAAAATTTGTTTCATAGCCTCAGATCAACATGCTTTCGAAAAAGTTATGGCAGCTATTTAAACTTCGAAGTTTTAGGGCTTAAACTAAAAGTTGACATTCCTTTTTTTGTATTTTTTGTTTAATTTCTTATACATTCTGGTTTTAAAGGAACTGATATATAAATTTCAACTTTTATAGATTTTAGTTGTAAATAGCAAAGTTAATCATATTGAAAGTTTCTGCAGGAATAGAATATATTTAAGACATTTTGCGTTTTAAAATTTGTCATTAAACTTCATTTTCTCAATAAAAAAGCAACCTAACTTTACATTTCTAATTATATACACATTCATGATTGTTGAAAAGTTTTTTTTAATATAAATTAAATGAAAAATATACTTTATAATCCGAAGCTCTCAGCTTTAAAATTAGGACCGTGATATTCAGTACTCTTAGGAGCTATAACCCAACAGTCATTTTGATAAAATTATTCAAAAGTTTATGAAAATATTACGTTGTCTGCGCCATTTCATATTTAGTTATAAAACCTAATATAAATTCATATGAAAACCATACATAAAGATATGTCAATTTAAAATGAAATTTTTATGTATATAATACCGCTAAGTGCACTTACAAATTCAACATATATAGTCGATTTAAATATGAATTTAATTTTGATATTTTTTGTGTGTTGTGTTGATATATGCTGTATGTATTGTTTGACTTGTTTTTATCGCGTGCATGTTTGAAATTTGATTATTTGAAAATTTCCTCCATGACGCGTAGTTCAAAACCCACAAACTCACAAAGGGTATATGATCGTAATTTAAAATAATAACTGATTCAAACAAACTATTGTCGCACTTTATTTTTGGCTAGTTTTAAAGGACTCTTAACACAGTCAAATTTATTTTACTTTTTACTCTAATAGTACTCGAGGGACCCGTTGCAAACTCAAGAAATAAAATAATGTACTAGATGCTGGTATTTTTGTTTTAAACAAATAACTATTTCGTGAACTAATGTAAAACAATAGTTAGACTTTTGCAACAAAATAGTTACGAAGAATGCATTTATATGTTATCTATTTTAGAACTTTAAAGCAACAACTTATCATGTTTATTTCTACCAATATTACAAAAATGTTGTTCTATATTAGTCAAATTATTCTAAGTATGCACTATCAATTAAGTTTCTTTTACAAAATATCAAAAGCGTAATCTTCGTAAAATAAATATGTAAAAAATAATAAAAAAGATATACCATTTGTAATGAACATACATAAGTCGAAATGTTGGTTTTGGCTTTTTATTTAAACATGAGATATTCCATATAATGTAATTTGTGCTGGAAGCTGATACAAACTTCAGATATGTTTGAGTTTCGCTTGGTTAATTTAATAATTTATATCAGACCGAGGTTAACAAATATCCTTAAGCTAGTTCATTAACAACTAAATAGCGCAAGAATGTGTATAAACCTTCAAATATTTTTTAAGAAGAGCGAAATTCTTGATTAACGTATTTGTATCTTTTGGACCAAGGCATAATATAACGCCTATCACATAATAAATAAAAGTAGATAAAACATAAATTTTGATTGATACTGAAATATACAAATATAACCCTGTAATAGATTGTGTATTTTTACTTTCTTATATATAAGTATAAGTATTGTAATCATGAAAAATTTCGATCTCGAGATTTTAACAGAAATATACGTTTTGACCTTCCCTGAAGCGATTCCGACTATTTTTGGATGAACGTCCACTTGCGCGTGTGTGTGTGTGTGTGTGTGTTTGTGTGTGCGCAAGCGCGTGTGTGTGTGTGCGTGTTTGCGTGTGTGTGAGCGCTTTACAGTCAAAACTGTTGAAGGTAACATTATGAAACTTTAAACTTAAGATTTGTGTATGCCTTGGAAGAAACCCTCCTATTTTTGAAATAATATTCTAACCGGAAGTGTCTGCTTATTCTAGTCATTTTTTGTGGTTTCCGCAATTACTCAAAAATAATTGCACTTACAGAAAAATGGTAAGGATAAAAATAAAAGATATTAGTATTTCGCTTAACTTTTGATGGAATTTTTTTTTCAAAATGAGTGTTGGTTTCAAAAAAATAATTATTAAAATTTCTTCGTGTTATATTTAATTTTACATACATACGTCGTATCATCTGCGCCTGTCAATTGTATAGCAAAAAAAATAGGTTCGAATAATTTGTAATTTGACATTTAATAATTATTGTTAACAATATATTTAGTGAAAAAGAGTTCCAAAACTTAGTCAAATATATTAATTAGAAAAATAATAAAAATGTGATATTATCTAACCTAAATGCGTATAAGAAAGTTCAGTGCAAGCCACTGCAGATGTTTTATTTTTATTTTCAAATTTGGTATCATTAAAATGTTATTTGAAACATTGTTACCAGGTGTAAACAATGTCAATTTGGTCCCCTGTCATATATAATGGGACGCAGGAGGGGCATTCACGAGTGCTCCAGTAACAATCAAAATATAATAATTCATTATCCGTCGACTATTCGTTTAGTAATTGAATTAAATTTCAAAGTTATGTGGACGTTACAGGATAGTAAATATACACTTTATATGTATAATAAATGTTTGATTTAGCATTACCTCGAATATCAAATAGAAGCGACATATTGTTTAAATATTTAAAATAATGTTTATTATAAAACGAGTAGTCTGTTTAAATTTATGTAACTAATTTGTTTGCAAATTAACTAATTCAAACACCTACACATATTATTATTAAATGTGATATTTACTTTCTTATACGAAATAAGATATACTTGTAAGAAAAATGCAATGCACTGCAGATATTTCGTTAGGATAAGTACAAGAACATTTAAATATGTTTTCGTATATATTTAATTCATGTAATTGTTGATTTGATTATAAAGATTAGAACTTATCGTAAGTGGTAAGTGAACTATGAACATGGATGAAGTAAATGATAATTTAAATAAATATCCACCTTGGTACGTTAAATGTGCAATGCTTAAGTAAACCCAAGTAATATATTCTACTACTAACAAGACTATACTATGAATGTATTTATATCTTGCCGTAGGTGGTACCTGAACTGTGAAAATTTGTAAATTCTATGGTTGTTTAAATAAGTATTTTCCATATTACGTGCAATACAATATCCAACTAAATCCAAATAACAGATTCCTGAACATTTTACTGCTAACAAGACTAGTTTGAATGCATTTCGTCCGAAGATGTCTCAAGACCTAGATAAAAATCTAGACATACGAGTACTTGAAATAGTAATGATCTGCACAAACTTTTGGAATAAGAATATCTGAAGACATCAGCTTAAAGCGAATAGCTAAAATTTTATAAATTGTACTTTATCTATTACATATGTACTTAGCACGCTAGATCTTACAAATATAATCCACCTTTATTTATTTAACTCATACAGTTTACCATACAATTCATAAGTAAACTATTCTTTATTTCGTTAAATTTTATTCTATGCTATTTGGTTTTTGCTAACGAAACGTAAAGTTATATTTAAAGACGCATACTACAATCTTTATACATTTCAATTTGTTGTTTCCTTTTGATGATACTGCCCTATTATTGTATTATTCGGTTCACCTGTTCTTTTGTGCACAATGTTCTCGATTATAATTTATACATTCAAATTTATCCTATCTCAACATTCATAACATAATCGATACGGAAATTTGCAATGTGTGGTTTGAGCTTATTTTAAATTATGCTCGTAATGTAAATGTGTAGTTTGGCTAAAAAATCATGTTTACACCGTATGTATAATGTTCAGGATTCTTTGCAATACTGTAAAATTTGTGAAATATGATTACAGTAGATTTTTTACTAAATAATCAGATTTACCATCAGAATCGATTGCTATTATAAGTCATTTTAATAAAATTACAGTAATAATCGTTCACCAATGAAATAAAACATTGAGTTTTTTTTTTCTGAAATAGATAAACTTAATACTGGTCCATTTAAAATTAAAACAGCTATCAAACACATTACACAAACACTATTATGTTACTAACTAGAATTTACGAACGTACAAACATAGTCACAAACCCCTATAGACACAATCGATAATTTAACTCTTTGTTATTATCGTTGTGCGAAATTTGTTTGCACCGGACACAAAATAAATACGTTTCTCGTCACTTTGACGAATGTTCCTAGGATAGTATTATATTAACAACTTGATGAAACACCCGCGGGTAGCAACAAAATGGATAATTATTTAATCGTTAAAACCTACGTTACCTGAAAGATAATTATAGGCGAACGATATCTAGTCTAAAATTGTTGGCTAATTTGGGGCTGATAAAAGTACATGTGTGTTAAATGCTATGACGAATGTGAACCCCATCAAATCTAAAACCACCACGAATCACAAATAAATTGAGTACCGATTTGTTCATGTATGGTGGCATGCATCATTGAACAATCCACAATTCGAAATGTGGTTTTAATGTTAATAAAGCAAGTGCTTTTTGTGCACCAAACACAAATCATATTATTTTTAATTCTGAAACATATGCATTTAGAAATTAAATTTAAATCATAAACTATATACGTTTTAAAAAATAGGTAAACGTTGCAAAATATTTTAAAATGGCGAAAGTTAGTCAAGATATGAAAGAATGTAATGTGGAAATATATATATATATATATATATATATATATATATATATATATATATATATATACATATATATACATATATATATGTATATATATATATATATATATATATATATATATATATATATATATACATATATATACATATATATATGTATATATATATATATATATATATATATATATATATATATATATATATATATATATATATATATATATGTATATATATATATATATATATATATATATATATATATATATATACATATATATACATATATATGTATATATGTATATATATATATATATATATATATATATATATGTATATATATGTATATATATATATATGTGTGTGTATATATATATATATATATATATATATATATATATATATATATATATATATATATATATATATATATATATATATATATATATATATATATATATATATATATATATATATATATATATATATATCCTTCATTAAAATAGTATATCCAATTAGGACATTTCGAAAGTTGGGTCGCACATATTTATCTTACTCTTATGATAATATTTCCTTGCTCTATACTTTTGATTACACTTGAGTTATGTTTCCGTAGCACTCAGGGCTTCCAATAAAAATATTGACATATGCCTTGTGGTTGTACCATTTCGTATTTACCGGAAAAACTTTTCAAATCAAAAATTTGACTAATAAACATCGCATTAAAATTTTCACCGCGAAAAAGCTGTAGTTTGAACCAAAACTCCAAAATTAAATTACTTACTCTCGTATTTGTTTTGCATCTCCAAATATCTAAAAATGTATTTTACTTTCTTATACGACGTATTGTAATCAAGAAAAAAAATCAAACAATTTTAGGAATGAGGTCTCTATGTGTGTGTGAGAGAGATAGAAAGAGAGAGAGAGAGAGAGTGCGCTAAACAGTCTAAAAGGGTAAAATTATGAAACTTTAGATTTGTATATGGCTAGCAAAATAAAAATCTCTTATTTTTGAACAAAATATTCACACTGTAAATAATGTTTAGTCATTTCTAACGATTTCTGTAATTTTTCCGAAACTCTGCACAATCAGCAACATAGTTACAATAAAAATGAAATATATTAATATATTGCAGTTTCTTTAGAAAATCTATCAGTTACAAGAAAATTGCTATAGAAATTCTTACTTGTCTTATTTATATTGTCATAGTTACGTAGATATGTAAGATTAAATTTAATAAATTGTATCAACTCAACAGGAGCATAAAAATAGAGACATAATTTGACATTTAATATCTACTGTCATAAAAAGTTTATGTGAAAATGCGTTTGAATTGTTAGTATAATAATATATGTAGTAGTATTTAGTGCAATGAATAATTATAATTCCTAGAATGTTTGTGATATAATATCCTTTCTATTAAAATAAATTTGGCTTACTACATATAAGAAAATCCAGTGCAATGCACAGCAGATATTTTTGTACTGCTTTTATATACGTGATATACCGCAACAATTTATAAATTAGTAGATTTTTACTCAGCATAGTTGAAATTAAAATTAAAATTTATATTTAAGTCGAAAGAATGTCGAATAAAATTTTACCAAAAAATATTTATATGGGACAGATGAATGGTGTGAGAATGCAAGTAAATGTAAAACATGATTAAGTAAATGGATAAACATGATTAAGAATGAGCTGCGTGAAAAAAGTTGCGAGCAAGAGGAATACAAACATATATTTGCATAATTTAATAAGTTTGCAAAGATAAAATTGAATGGCGAAAGATTGCAAAGGTGTGTAAGTATGTAAAGATGTGAAAGAATGGGATTAGGCTTGATGATATGTATGTATATATTTGTGATTCCGATAATTCTATGAAACTTAAGTATTTTCTACATTTGAGCGTATTTTCATTCAATTTTGTAATTACTATTGCTGTAAAGAAGTAAAATAATAAAAGCAAATACAATCTTATATATTTCTTTGAAATACACACACATACATAGTATATATATATATAGGTACCAAATAGTAATCGAAATCTAATTTGTTTTAATATTTTAGTAATATGATCGAATATTGCGAATTTGCAAATCAATATGGTAATAGCTACTTTTGACACGGCAATATTACATAGATGAATGTGTTCACATTTCAATTGCCCTCAATTCGAACGCTGTTTAAGCTAATAGACTCATGCATGGCAGGTATCATTAACTGTCGATTGGGCTGGAGGATGTAAAGTGAGATAAAGACAGGGTGGAGAATCTATTCTAATTAATGTTAATTGCAACGTAACAGCCATGTATCATTTCGTAGAAAGCTATTGTATACTAGCACGTACGGAACATAATACACTGATTTCAGGATGTTGTGCTATCGCTCGTAGGCACCGCTTTACAGCATACTAATTCATGCAGGGACAATGAATGTAAATATTTTAATTTGCCATAACGCTACATTAGAGTTGCGGTTTGGTTCATGAGCTGTACGCGCTGCATATATAAGCCGATCCTGTCTGGCGCAAAAGTCAAAAATTGGTAGAATCTAACAAACAACTTGGGGTCACTGTTACTCATCATTTAAATATGGTCTATATCAATAATATATACATACTACCGTATTCATAGTATTCATGTTAGACCAAGACTAAACTTGATAAAGAAAGATAATCTTATGTAGTTGCACATGAAATAAAAGAAGATGAAAATTTAGTATTCATTTAGTATAGGATTATTATAGAATACATGCGATAGTCTTTAGCAATAAAATAATAGAATTGAATATTTTCAAAAATAAATATTTTTTATATCAATGAAATTGTTGTTGTTCAAATGAATTATAAACCCTACAATAAATTCAAGTCATAACAACAAAATATTAAATCTTGTACTTGTGATCAAGGACTATATTTTTTTCCTGTCATATACAATTTAATGTACAATATACAGAACTAATTTATCAACACATCAAAATGTATTTTAGAATATCTAGCCTGAGATAGGTAGATCAAAAACCTATAAACACCATACGTCTTCGTAAGTCGTGCTGCGTTTCCGATGTACACAAAGCTTCTATTTAAATTCGACAGGGTTACAAACCTAATTCCATATCCTTTAATATGGCATATGGTTCCTAGGGGTAAATAATTGTACGGGCAAATAATCGATGATAACAGCAACAACACAATACGTTTTACTACAAAGTCATATGATATGAAACGTAATTGCCACATATATGCAAAATAATATTGGGTTGATTGTAATTACCATATATGATTAATATAATATAATACACAAAATGCAAAATCAAAGGTGTAACTAGTAACTATAATTGCATTATTATTAATAAATGTCAAAAGTATTCAATATTTATTTATTTCGCGGTCTATTAAATTAAGAAATAAATACATATTTGAAGTAGACTTTATAATGTATTTCATGAGTATATTGTTGGATTATATAACCAAACCTTTATTATTTTTTAGTTAAGGGAAGCAATCATTATTATTATAATTAAATTGAAGAAATTGTTTTCCGTTAAATCTTAGTATTGGTCACGTTTAAATCTGTACTACTGCTACAGGTTTGCGATTTCAGAATACATTTTCAAGATTATTCATTCTTAAACGAAAAGGTGATTTCTATTGTAAATCAATTACTCCCTAATAGCCTCTCAAAATATCGGGGAATACACTTTATTTCGTAATACCCTTCTAGAAACCTCTGATTTGTGGAACTCTACCCGTTTCCCTGCCTCATATACATTCTTCTTATAGCTGCCTTTCTCCAATCGAACAGGAGAACCATGACGCTGATTTGCGAGTCAGGTTCCACGATACTGACACAAGTGGTAGAATAATAGCTAGTGCTTTATCAATAGCCCTCCACCCATGTAAATCATGAGATTTATTACCTGAAATATGAGAAGAACGCTTCGTTTACTGATAAGGTTAATTTCCATGCCGTTGAATATAACACGCACCGTATCACGTTGGGCGCGCTCAGGTTCTTTTAAAAATTTTCAATTTCACGCTTTTTCCGTCTTTCCATTCTGTCTCCGTGATTATTTTCAATCGACTGCACGAATAAATGAAATTATTAATTTCTGTTTTCTAGTAGAAAACCTTTTCAAATTTTAAGAAGTATCAGTACGTACAGGAAAATAAAGCATGTTGGTAAAAAATCAAACACTTCTCATTTCCTTAACTAGGGATCTTTCGGAAAAAATAAATAAAACGTTTATTAAACAAAGCTATGTAGAAATGAGAATGCTCTATAATAAATGACTGACGACATAGTAAACAGTAAAATCTCTTTTTGTATTGTGTGTGGAGATTAATTACCACTCCGTTAAAACAAACATAATGAAAACTTGTCCGAAAAACTGAGGATAACTTGGGAATCCTTTGTGTTCAGTAAATCATCCGTATAAAGTTATTTTGGTCGTATGTAATTTTCGTTTTTTAAAAATGAGTTAACTCTTTCATTAGACTCAAAAGATTTGCATGTGTTTGCATATTTTTAATTATGTTTTATCTCCACGATAATACCTTAAGACAAATTTTAAATACATATATAGGTTAATTTTTATCGAAGTGTGCTGTTAGAAGACATTTTTAATTGATTAAATTTCTATTTTATTATATGAATGTTTAAAAGTGATTTTATTCACTCGATAATAAAGTCTAGATTTGAATTTAAATGTATTGTAAGCCAATACCAGATAAAATTTTTAAAAAAAATACACAATATATGAAAGAAAAAATCATTGTAAGATAATGAATTTTAGAAACATAAATATTTATTTTATTTATAGAGAATAAAACTCAAGAGTGCACTGACATAGCTCAGATTATGCATGAATATTGCGTACTTGAAATAAATAATACAGATTTTACTTTGTGACAATTAGAAAAGTGGCTATAATTATAAGATTTATTTTCGTCGTGGCCACGCCCTTTTAGTTGTTGCTAATGGGATATACTATATATAATAGACTATGTGATTATGTGTAAGTCTTTTTTCAGCCGTATAATTTTGCTACTATTCATTTTTTTGCCTCATAAATCCTCTTAGCAATTTTTCACAATGCGCTTTTGTGTATGCTGCCGTCATGTAGGTTATAAATCTTAATTTACAGTGTAGCGTTACGTGCTCGACAATTCTATGTACTTTACATTTTACTCACATTATATCTAATTTCAAAGTCACGTCAATCAGAAACCAGCATGGAAGAGAATGAGATTATAAATGAAGAAATACAATCACAAATATTAAATGATATGATATTCTTGATTTTATTTACTGTGAGATATAAACATTTTAAATTGTTTTTCTTTTATTTGATAATAAAAGTAAAATAGGCCAATTTAGTAGATAATTTATTTTGATTTGAAATCTTTTTAGGAAAAAATTATAAGTGCAACCTGCCATTTTAATACTTAAACTTTTTTAACTTGGAAATCCTTTTATGGAAAAGTTCAAGTTGAAGATAAAACTGAAATATATTATAAGATAAACAATGATTTGGTTATGAGTTCGTAGTACACTTTATATTTTATCTACCATTTCTACTAAAATCTCCTTATACCATTCATAAAACGTATCTGAAGTTGCTAGCACGTTGCTTTTTAAAGCATTATCCTTAGAATACTAGTATTCCTATCAAACATATTATTGATAGGCATTACATGTTTACTCATTGTGCTATATCGAATATATTAAAATACATCGTTAGTATGGTTAATAAGTTTTTACTTTCTTACTTGAAGTAATAAATAAATATTATAATCATTTAAAATCGATCTCGAGATTTTAATGGAAATATGCCTTTTGAAATTTCCACAATCAAGTCGACAGTATTTGAAATGATGCACGTACGCTAGTGTTTTGTGTGTGTGTGCATGTACACCTACACTTTTGAAAGTAAAATTATGATACTTAAACGTACGATTTTTATGTGATTTACAAGAAAACCTTTATATATATAAAATTACAGAAAAAATAATATTAAATATGATGCATGTTAACTCAATTAATTTTTATGTTTTTTGCAATATCGCCAAAACAGCTACGTTTATAATAAATCACACCGTCAAAATTTTATATAAATTTTATCTAAATTGATATACCTACTCTGTGTAAGAAATTCCTTTGTAAAATACTGCTAGTATCACTCCTCTTATTTGAACAAATATACGAACGACGTATAAGAAAGTCCAGTGCAAGGTATTGCAGATGCTTTTTTGTCTACTAGAATAAATTTAAACAAAATTGTACATAATAATTCCTTTTATGAGAACTAATAATAGCACACAATTTTCGGTTAATTAATTGTAGGTAGAATTAATCAGCACTTTTAAATTTAATAAAAATCTAAAATTAATCATGTTTATTAAATATCAGTTTTGAATGACATTAATGCATATATGCTGATAGGTATATTTGCATTAAGAAAAGATTAAACAAAATAATTCGTTAAAATGCATAATTACAAATATGGCGTGAATACAATATTTACTAGAAATATTTCGTATAAGAATGTATAACTTGAATGGATGAAGCATGGCCGACTAATATAATTATGGAATACCAAATTCTATGCGCTATTATTTAAAACTTTAGTTTACTGATTATTATCTAAACTTTCATTGTATTATTGTATGTTCAGTATATGTCTAACTTTGGTGCAAATCCCCTATGCATCTTTCTCCATAAATAATGATTCCAGGTACACACCTTTACCTAGTAGCATAATGTTAATTAAAATAGAAAGTTTGGTGTTCCTGCTGCATAAGAGAAAGACTAGGAAGAAGAAGAAACTCAGTTGCTTTGTTATGTCCGTTCGTGGTAGCCTATCTGTAACCGCAATACGGCTGCAGCAGTGCTAGAGTTGCGGTGGCCGGAAGCTGCCCTTTAACTAACCAACGGACCTTCAAAATTCGGGTGTCCCCGAGTGACCAGAGCTGGACTAAAGAAAAGGCTTATTTACACATGGGAACAAACAAGTTAAATGAGTAGAAAACGAATTTAAGTAACAAATACTATTGTAATAACAAGCATATGTTTAATTCAATAAATGTTTCTTCTTGCTTAAGTGACGTACTAAAGCATTATTTAAAATTATATAATGACTTCACAACAATCCTAACACCAGCCCTGAGTACTCTTGTGTGTAAGGCACGATATACTCCGGAAAGACACGTCGTTAGACCCATCAGCCATTAGGAGCTGGTGTGTCTATATTTGTGTGCATGTATATTTATATATGTATGTGTGTACATTAGTCATTCTGCAACACACCGTTGTACAGTAGCGTAACAGCACCACGCCAGCCTGCCTAATTCAGTCCAGAACATTCCGGGGAATTAATTGTCTTATTATAGTCCGTCGAGTTCATGTGCCATTGTTATGTGATAACGGCGGCGGGTACATACTCAACCGACACTCGCCTATAGATACTACACGCTGTCTTGTAAAGGAAATTCGCTACTGATTTATGGGCCTACACGTAATTTTGTCAATTAAGGTACTTCGGGTTTTCCATGTAAAGTGGCACTTTGTCTTCATTCGTTATAAAAGCATGTACGCTTAAGACGCCTTCCAAAACTCACCGAAAGCATCACTTTCTCTGCTTAACTAACTTGGAGCATTGAAGACTGTTATCATCGCGTGAGACCCTGCCATCCAATTCAGCTAGGACAATCACGCTTTTTTACTTTCTTATACGAAGTAATGAGTAAACATTGTAATCTTGAAAAACTTAAATCTCGTGATTTTACGGAAATACCTTTCCACCTTATCGGAATCGAACCTGACTAGTACTATTTGTGTGTGTGTGTGTGTGTGTGTGTGTGTGTGTGTGTGTGTGTATGGTTGAAAGTAAAATTATGACATTATAAACTTAAGATTTGTACCTATATGCTTGGCAAGAAAACCACCTATTTTTGAAAAGAATATTTTAACCGAAAGCGCGTATAAAAAATTAAAAAGTATTGACTACAAGACTATTCCATATCTTATTTATCTTAATTACGTAGATATATGAAATCGTTTCAATTATGTCTGTCAATTGTTTAACATAAAAATAAAATAAACTCAAATAATTTGAAATTGACATTTAATATTTATGTTTCCATAATAAAAGTGTGATTTTCGTCTATTACAAAAATGCATCGGCATCTTCCTTTTGATGAATACATTATTACACTATAACGATAATATCCTATAAATACTTAGTAGTTTCATAAATCACAATTTAAGACACGAATATAAGCTGAGAAGTTAATTATTAACGTTTGTAATCAGTTAAATGAGTCACTTCGTCTACCAAGTTCCAACGACACTCATTCGAGATACTTAAACATTTTATTTGATCGTAAAACAAGTCATAGAAACTACTTACGATCTTCACAACGTGCCATTTCATTGAAATAAACCTAACTATAGGATTACAGGTGAGACTTCGTTTATGATTTGATTGAATGGTACAAATAGAAGACTTACTGTAGATGATACAACCCATTATTTTAATCATCAATAATAGTTGTCTTACACAATTTATTGCCGCTTAGTTTTCATCGTTACGTGATTAATTTACACCGATTGTTTTACGATATTTATTTGCTAATTTCAAAATGTAATCGAGAGAAAAGGTTTCGAAGCAAACGGGATAATATAAAACAAAAATGAATCATTTAGTCAATAAATGAATGAAATAACAAAAAATACACATACAGTTTTTCCCGATGCAAAATATACCAATTTATCAATTGTGAGGATTATAGTTCAATCATATCTATTAAATTACCTCTTGGAGTTGAATTACAGATGGTAGGAATATAAAATTTTTTATTAATGCAAAAGCTCGTTTAAATGAATATCCAAATATTACAAATGAATGTTGATTCGTTGCTTGTCCATATTTTTCATAAAATCTGACAAATATGCTCCTTGAATAGATTAGCAGCGAAAACAATTGCCGCATAGAAACATACCATATTTATCGGTGTTGTCCTATATTGCAGTGTATTCGGGTAGTTGAAAATTACGTACATGTATATACATACGTAAATTGGATATTAGAATAACGAATTAATGAGCATAGTTCAACAGCACGAAACTTCCGTAAACGTGAAATTGGTGTACTTGAACGTATAATTATTGAGATTCATTTACGATTCGCGTGATATGATTACATACTTTACTTGTTTACTACTGTTAGCTGAAAATATAATCAGCGTAACGTGTTGCACATCTAATTACGTTTTATTCATTACTTTAGTCTGTTTAAATATATATAAACTGGATCAATTATTCAAATATATATATAAAAATAAAAACATATTAATTCATTATTCTTTAAATCATATTTTACTGCATCTTTGCATGTTTAAATTATATTAATATACTCATATTATTTTAATATTCAATATAAATTCTTGTTTTAGTCAACCTTCCATTTTATTTTTTAATTAATAGCATTGTTAATTAACTAACTGTTAGTCATCCTAAGTGAACATACATGTTTGGTAAATGTATTTCGTGATTTAAAATTTTTATATTTAGGCAAAATTTAATATTTCCAGAATTAATTATAGTGTACCCAATAATATAGAATTTTTGCTCAAAATACAAGTAAAAGGCAAACTTCGATTAGTTTATAGTTAAATAAAAGCAGCGCTGAAATATAGAACAGATAGTAAAAAATGATTAGGGTAAACATGCACTTCCGGTCGGAATATGGTTTTCAAAAATAGGAGGTTTTCGTGCCAGGCACATACAAATCTTAAGTTTAAAATTTCATAATTTTCCCTTTAGCCGTTTGGGCTGTAGAGCGCTCACATACACACACACACACACACACACACACACACACACACACACACACACACACACACATACACACACACACACACACACACACACACACACACACACACACACACACACACACACACACACACACACACACACACACAGACACACACAGACAGGCACACAAACACACACACACACACACACACACACACACACACACACACACAGACGGACGTCATTCCAAAAATAGTCGGAATCGATTCTGGGAAGGTCAAAACGTATATTTCCGTTAAAATCTCGAGTTCGAAATTTTTCATGATTACAATACTTACTTATACTGCGTATAAGAAAGTAAAAACATGGAATTAGTTGTCGATTTTATTTCAATATCATAGCTAACTAAAAAAATATAAAATTAAAATATTTAGCAGTTAATAATTAAATTTTAACAATATTATTACATAAACAATTCACTATTTTTTGTGCTTTTAAATATTTTCAATTACTGTTTTTATTATCAAATAATAAAATTGTATAAATACTATTTCTATATGGATTGCAATTGTTGGGCTACAAAAATTTTTTTTTTCATTTTAGAGGCGGAATAAATAGGCCTATTTTGTGATTTTTTTCCAGCAAAACTATACGATAAATCAAAATTTAGACAAATGGACTTTATTATATGCATATTGAGCAGAGCTTATACATTTTTTTACGAGCTCTGAGGAACAAAATGGCGGCTTCCCAGCATTTTTCCCGTGACGCTTTTTTTTTTCAGTCCTTTGCGGCCGGACCAATATCTCTTGCATTTTTAAAATTAGATTCATGAACTAAACAAATTTTAATGATATATACGAACATCTAAAGAAGAACGTAGGATTTTTTGCTTATATGCAGAAATAGCGTGCTTTTAAAAAAAAACTGTGGAAAATCGCTAAAAAATCGCCCAACATTTTCTAATAACAATTGAACCATGGAACATAACTAAAAAATCCTACGTACTTCCATGAAGAAAGTAATTTTAAATACACAGTTAAATTTTCAAGTCAATCGGTAAATATTTTTCCTAGTTATTGGTCCGGCCAACTTGAAAAATATTGTTTCAAGAAAAACGCTGTTTACAGTTTCAAGTAGTAAAGCTGTAGCATTATTGCGCTCGGGCCATATTCGAAATTCAGGCTCTTTTAGAGTCTGCCGGGGTATAACACGTTAGCATATTATTTTCAAGATACTAAAGAATAGATTAAGCAAAAACTTATTTTTGCTAATCTTGAAATCTCTAGGGTAGCCTAACCCCTTAAACCGTGATAAAAATCAATTTGATTAAGATGTTGCAAGTTCCGAAATTAAATCGTAAATATACATAAGATACAAAATGTGGTATTACGTATGAGGCTTTCCAACAAAAATAAGTTTAGGCCATGATTGTTTCTATACATGGTAGATCGTGTATAGGAATTTCACTTTAAATATGTTAATTCAACAAAGATACGAATCCATACGCAAGATGAAGCTTCTTTTAAACTTATTTATCTGATGCAATTTGATTATACATCGATGTCATATTGCATATATGATAAGATTTAAAATGCATATATGCATTGATGTAATGCATAATCAAACTATATTTATGTGACCCACTTATACCGTTATATACGCACCAAGTTAAAATATTCGCATAAACTTTAATTCAATTTTCAAATTAATTTAAATTTCAAAGTGTTACACATAATATTCGTTTTAAGGTGTTTTCAATATTCAATAGAAATGTACTTTACGTCATTGTAAAATAATTAAACATTTGAACTATCTACTAATAGCAAATCAAAATAGACTAAAATAATTACAATACATGAAAATCAAAGATAAATACAACAACCAATGAATAGTATTTATTTCGCTACACATCATTTTTTCTTAAAGTACAAATATGAGAGGTCGCCATACCATACAACGTAAAACACTCATGGGAAAATATGATCAATTTATTTAACTTTGCTGGTTATTTCCACAATTTAAATATATCATTATTTCAAACGGAAGTAAATATTTTATATATGCACTTTGAGGAATATATCAAACGAAATGATGTTTTATACTATTTTGTTAAATGACTAATATATTTATTTCTCACCAGATAATTCATATATAAATATAAACAATGCACAAAGGATAAGCATTTAAGCTTTAATTATCAAAATAATTTGTATAATAAAATTCACCTTACCTTGCGCACAGCTATTCGATGTAAAACTTAACATCAATAGAACAGCAATGTAACAAATTAGGACGAGAAGTTCGCACGACGACGCCATACCAAAAATTGATTATTTCAGTCTATTTAATTTGTCCTTAATGCGTTCATACTAAATTTCCGCACATTTTGAGCTATTGTTAATTTTTTTGTTAAGTTTCCTTAAAATGATTGATGATATATTTATTTTGATAATGATCGACTGATTTTTATTTTAAATTCTGGTGATAATTTATTTATAAATTATTTTATTCTTGTGATGAAATCAGTTGGCAATGAATAAGTTATAGTTAATAATATTTTGATTAACATTCTGCTTCAATGGATACTGTCGGTGTAGGCCATTCGTTTTACATGCCATTTCATGCCGGTAATGTAGAATTTGTGTTGTGCGATCTTCAATGGTGACCCATGGCTTCATACCAACAATTCTATCATCCTGATTGGGATGCTTGAATGGGCGTCAGGCGTTCCATGCGCTCCAGATGACAGATTCTGGAAACCGAATTAAAATTAATATTAAAATCGAACAAAGAGTTGCACAATAAGACATATGAAATATAAATGAAATCAAAATATATTGATTTGCTATTAGTAATATTTTCAATACTATCCAAAATACATTTTCACTTTACTTCAGATATTCTACAAAAAACAACCAGGTTTTAAATGCATTTTTAAAATTTTGATTCGTAAATAAACATTATTTTGGGTGTATCTAAAGTTTCTTCAAGATATAACCAAAAGCCGTAAAATAATAATTTTTAAACTAATTGTAAGTTAAAAATTATTGATTTCGGTTTAGTTGTTTTTTCGGCATGTGTTGATTTGGTTATTTAATTGTAACATTTTAAGTTTACTATAACACATTCTTTATTTGTACGGATGTTCATCATATTGGTATTGTCATGGCCAATTCTTAACAGCTCACCGTAGTAGAGCTAGTATTTTTTTGCTCTTGGCGTCAGCAGATTTCGTGGTTGATAAAAATACAGGACACCTAGCTTAATATATTAGTGAATTGAGTCACACTACAAATATCTGTTTATGAGGGTTTTAGATCCGGGTGTCTTGCACTAAACTTTCGTATACGTAGTACGCATATTTTATTTAGTACACGAGCACACACACGAATGCACCCACGAGCGCACAATGATACACAGTGATAGAAAGATGCGACAAAAGAATAGAAGGTCCAAAAGTGAATTTCCGTTAAAATAATGGTATCCGTTTTCTCGTGAATACAATACTTATTACTTTTTAGAAACTTAAGTACATTTTCATTGAAAGAATCTTAAAAATACTTTCCATTCTAATGTTGAAATAAAAAAAGTATTTTATTTCTAATACAAACAAGCAGAAATAATCTTGGAAAATAAATTCTTTATAAAAGTAATTTGCTCTCTTTAAAAATATATCATTTTCATTACGCTATTACTTTTCGAGCTTAATTTTAGAATAACAGAAATTCTCGAACCGTCTATTATGCTCAAATAATTAAATTAATTCTTCGCATAATGCTGACTGGCACTAATCAAGATTATAGCAAGAAAGACATAAATTGGTTTCAGGATACTAATGTGCTATTGAGTTTCTAGTCAATTTAATCACGAACAGCCGAATAAAATTTTTGGCAGCTTGTTTATTGCACCTGACAAATTAAATTTTATAGCAGTAAATATTAAGGAGATTTTTAACGAGTCCTAAAGAATGACGTTCACTTAAAATAAACATCTGTTTAACAATTTTGTTTCTTTTTCAGAAGATGAAATATTCTCGTGAATTATAAATCACCGTTAGGTAACTGATGGTGGCTTTATATTTGTTGTTTTAATGTTTATATTTTGATTATTATTGTTCCTAACGAAATCTATATTTATATTTCATTATACATATATATTTTATATATTTGGCAAAACAAGCTCAAAAAGTGTTTGAGTGCTTTGGAAATGAATTTGTTCAGAGGTTTTTCTGGTGTATCTAGGAGAAACAGAAAACGGAACCTTACTACTCTCGGTTAAACACAATAGTAACGTTGTGGTAGAGACTACTGATTAAAGCATATCCTAAACTATGCCATAACAGCTAGCATAAAATATTTTATTATCAATAAAGGATATAAATTTCATGATGTAAAATATAATTATACGATTTTTTAATTCATGGCAAGCATATATGAAAAGTTATTATTATTTTTACAATCAGTAAATTAAACAAGCATAATTTTTATAATTTAACAACTATAATAAAATTTTATGTGTATAAGTGAAATAATTTACGCAGATTAGTGTAAAAATATAAGCTCATTAAATTAACTGACCAGTAAACGGAGCCTCCATTTTGTGCTGCATACGTTTAAGTATATATTTTGCACGTTAACACATAGTATATAAAACAAAACAAAGTTTTGCTACATTTTGCAAACACAGAAGTTCCATAACCGAGAATGTATGTATGTTGGTACCCATGCCATTATTTCTATCCCATTTATGCCAAGTGCAATTGCACGTGTACCTACTTTGCTAATATAGGCACAATATTACAAGCATTCCATAATAACACTTACGGAAACTTAACATTATTTATGACTGGCTTTTATTGTTCTAATCATATTTCTCGCATATCATTTTATCCTCTAGTATTTTAGCAGGTAATGTTGCATCTTTAATGGTATATTTAATTCAGGTATACAAACTGGGCTATTAGCCATACAATATTTGAAATATATGTCTATAATATTTATGACTGTCCTGGAGTTTCTACTGCATATATGAGATATTTTAATCAAGTTTTCATTAAATTTCTATGAAAGTCGATTTAATATTCATCTAGAATTTAAGCTACTGTAATAGAAGCACTAAAATATCGCTCAACTATAACGAAAGATAATTTCTAAAAATGTGTTTCGTGTATTTTTTGAAAATCAAAGAAATGCAATCGTTTATATTTTTAGTTTTTATATTAAAATTTGAATATATACATATGCCATTCATTAATATTTTAATTATATGTAAGGTATATGTATAATATTAATTCATATAATAAATAAAAATAATAAAGTGATTTCTGTCGAAATAAACGGTATTAAATTCTATAAGGGTGAAAAAGTATAATAAGCATAAACTATGATGTAATGTTTTGTTATCAAGTGTTTGTGACATCTCTATTGAATATCCGCTAAAATATCGCATGCTAGATTATAATCTTAGTAAAAAATTGCATCAAGACTCCGTGAAGCTTATTCTTAAGTAAAACGAACATCGGCGAAACAGCTAAAAAAAACTCCCTTGAAAACACAATAAATCTTAGTAACCTTTAATTCCACGCCGAAGAAAAAAGCCAGGGAGATAAGTTAACATCAAGTTCTTTTGTGTGTACGTCGAGCATTCGATGCACGTTTTTTTTTCTTATTCCCCCATGTCGAATATTTCCGGTGGTGCTTAAGGCTGACCGATGCAGGGCCGCGGAATGTAAATGCGGCGGCGCACTTAGTGAACCGCACGCCGGCAGATGGGACCACTAGCGCCCAACACCACCGTCACCTCGTACCACTTTCAGAAAACGCACGAGGTGGAGGTTCATTATTAAAACAACTAAACGTTGTAAACGTCGTATTTGACACAAATTGTTGCAATTATTATTCTTGTAGGAAATTCCTTTATTCGCCTGATTGTAATATAATGTGCAACCAAATGCGATTTGTCGTTGTTTTATTCCATGTTATTTTCTTGTAATCATAAGCGATTTGTTAGCGCTTGTCCGACTCAAACTTCTTCTCCACTTTGCGTTTGTTTAATCTCTGATGGAGTACCAACGCAGTAAAACCAAGGTGTTAACCGCTTGTCCACATTATATTAAACTTTGTTAATTATAATGTACATAGAAGCAAAGCAAAGTATATTTTCTTTAAAGTTAAACATATTTAGAAATCAGGTCACTTGATTTATAAAAGCAGAGTTAAATTTTAAACAACTTTTACTACTCTTCTAATACGGTTTTGTATCAAATATTGTCCTGTGGGATCAATTAACGCACTAAATATAATCATAAGTATATATATATATATATATATATATATATATATATATATATATATATATATATATATATATATATATATATATATATATATATATATATATATATATATATATTGTTGAAAAATGTTTCAGGGAGAGAATCTGTTACTGAATGTAATGTAATTACATGTGATGAACATAAATGAAACGAGTTTTACACTTGGGCCAAATGTCAGATGTAAAACGAAATAGGAAAAGGGAATGGAAATAATTACTATTTAAATTAGATTTCAACGTTTCCAGGATTTTATTCAATTTTTACTATTACATAGTACAAATTATAATTGAAAAATATCTGCAATGGCTTGCAATGAACTTTCTTATACGTATTTTGTTCCAGAAAATATAATTTTTAAATAAACTAAAAACTTACCTACATCATATATTTTTAAACTAATTTATAATACTTTATTGACATTTCAAATATCGATTCACTCAATATGATTCTTACAATACAAACAATGTTAAATCTGAAATTCCAAATTCCGTTGATTTATGTGAAAATAAATAAAATGTATACAATATTATAATTTCGAAATCGACTTGCTTCATGATTACCATACTACTTTATTACTCCGTATAAGAAAGTAAATATATCATATATATGAAGTCTTTTAATTTATTTTATACATGAGAGAACAATTCGTAATTTTTTGATATGCATTCTTTATGTAATTATATTACTGTTTCTACAAAGAGAATTTTAGATAACACTAAATTCTCTTAAAGATAATTTTATAATTATTTGCATAGTTTCTTTCTTTATGTATATACTGCCGATAAAAATTGAATTTAATAAAGTTATGTTTATTGTCATAAGACACACATACAGGCAGACATCTCATACCAAAACTAATTAGGCTCGATTCAGGGAAAGTCAAAAGGTTTATTTTCATTAAATTTTTTGAGATCGTTTTTTTTTTAAATACAATAGTTAATAAATACCCATAGAACACGGTATTGATTATTAACTCAAACCACCAATATAATATTCTGGTTGTCCGGAATATTTTCTCCCACCACGAAATATGTTGATGCCAAACGTGAAATTTTCGAATATTTTCGGTTAAAACAAACATTGGCATGGCCAATGCTCAATGCTCAACTTCGGCGTAATGGTAAAAGTTTGCCATGCAAATTTCTGTATAAATTAACAATTTATATATACTATAATTAAAATGATCAAACTAAGAATCAAACCTACAATGATATAGTACTCAATCAAATGTTTGTACTGTTACATCTTTATGTATATAAATCAAAACATTAATAATAATATATTTCAATATAATTATATTTATGCGAAATGCTGAAGCGTCCATTACGAAAAATGTATTTATTTATTTCTGAAAATATATACCTATGTATGTGTACATTATTTTTTAAATTTGAAAATTTTCTTTTCTCATTGTCGAATTCAGGTATTTTTGAATCAATAATTTAAACTACTTTAGTGCTACTTTATTTTATGCAATTTATTGATAAAATCCTAATTTAATATTGAAGAAGTTTCCGTCAATCTTTTTCATTTATCACAGACTGCTACACATAGTTAACTTGTAAAATGGCAAATAATAAAATAGAATCAAATTTCAAAGCAAATAAATAAAATAAAACAATGTTACTTCGTGAAGTTTTCGTAAAATTTATAAATACTCCACGGGCTAAAATGTATCTTCTATTGAAAAGTTCGTTGCAAAAATCCATATATGTATTTCGTTTTGTTTGTAGTTTATTTCACCTACTTGGCAAGCAACTTTTCTCTAAAAACCAGGATAGTATCTACAGTTTGGTGAAAGCACAACGAGTTGCGTTTGTTCATCCTAAACTCCACCAATTCGTATATCGTTCGTGGACTGTATCGATTTCCAGGCTAAAGTAATTATTGTGGCAAAGAAGACTGTTTACTAAAAATGCTACCAATTTATTTTGTTTTCTAGACTATTCTCGATCAATGTCGGAAAGTTACTCGTATTATTCATCGTGATACACTAAAAGAACGGTAAATAACTTGAAAGAATTCGTTTGAAACCTTTAACTAGTATAACCCCTACTTTCAATAACTCGTACATCGGTTTTATTTCTTTTATTCTTGCAATTAAACATAATGTATTAAATCAGTGTTTTAGTTAATTACTTTCTTATACGCAGTATAAGTAAGTATTGTAATCATGAAAAATTTCGATCTCGAGATTTTAACGGAAATATACGTTTTGACCTTCCCTGAATCGATTCCAAATATTTACAAATACTGTGTGTGTGTGTGTGTGTGTGTGTGTGTGTGTGTGTGTGTGTGTGTGTGTGTGGGTGTGTATGTTAGCGCTGTACAGCCTAAACGGCTAAAGGGCAAATTATGAAATTTTAAACTTAAGATTTTTATATGCCTGGCAAGAAAACCTCTTATTTTTGAAAACAATATTCCGACCGGAAGTGCATGTTGACTCTAGTCATTTTTTGCAATTTCTGCAATTACTCAAAAATGGTTATAGTTACAGAAAAAATGACATGAATAAAAATTAAAGATATTTATATTAAGCACAACTTTTGTTTAAATTTTTTTTCCAAAAGGAGTACTGGTTTCAAAATAAATTTCTGCTTATTATATGTATATATTTTTACATAAATCGTATCATCTGCGCCTGTCAATTATTTAAGAAAATAGACTTAAATAATTAGAAGTTTATTTTAATATTTATTCTAAGAAATAAATTTAGTGTAAAAGCGATCTAAAGGTTAAAACAAATATTATAAATTAGAAAAATAATGAAACTACGATATGGTTTAACCCAAATGCGTATAAGAAAGTTCGGTGCATGACACTGCAGATGTTTTTTAATAGATAATTAAACTATATATTAAATTTAAAAATGTGTAAGTATGTTAATCTTAAATCAAAATTATGTGTAAAGTGTTTGTAGGTTTTCTGACTTCGCTCAAGGTGACTTGCTAAATCCAATAATTAATTTAAAATGTTTCTGTTAGTGAACAATCACAAAAAAAAATTCCCAATGCAATCCAAAACATATATAGAAAAATACAATGTACATGAATACATGTATTTATTCCACAGTTAAAATTGAATTAGCTGGTTTTATGTATTGCATCATAACAATACAAGCAAAAAAAACTAACAAAATAAATTTCAGAAGTAGCAATTGTGGAAAATTTAAAACCGCAGTAAAATAAATGATAGCATGTTTTTTCAACTGTTATTTTTTTAAACTACAATCAATTTTTTATGAATTCTATACTATGAGAATATTAATTTATCATTATTAAGCATTGAACTCACAACTGCTCAGAAATGTTTAGCATATTTAGGGTTAAAAAATTCCGAAAATAAAGAGTCTAGTGGTTTTAAAATGTAATCGGTATAAATTGTGTGCACATAAGTCATGTATAACAAATGAGTTTAATATCTTCAAACTAGAAAGAAGAACAAAGTTTGGTCTTACGAGCAACTGAACAAGCGACGACTAATTCAAACATATTAGTTAAATACATTTTTAGATTTAAGGCGATGAAAGGTGAACTTTTTGTTAAATACATTTTTTAATCAGTGACACTAACGGATACACGGCCGCCTGCTTTAGCTCTTTCGTACTACGTACTGCGAGCTATATGAACAAACACATAATCGTGTTCTATGGTTAATTGCCTTTCCAGTGTGTATTTATTTTTTGGTTACCGGTAAAGTGGTTGTAACTCTCATTTGTTTTTGCAGAAATGTGTAATGTACGTATTATTTGCTTAAATTTAAAACAAAATCCTATGAACGTAATTAATATTGCAATTGAAAAAGATAATCTTTTGCATAATTTATATTTTCCATAAAATTGAGTATATTTTATGTCATTTATACTTATAGAAATATCTGTTTTTCTAAATCAAATTTTAAATACATAACATCATGCCTATCCCCGTCAATGTAAAGATGCGAAAATATGTAAAGATGTGAAGAATGTTAAGGGTTTTCTGGCACCCCATTTTATTGGATTAGGCGTGATGATATATATGTAGGTATATATGTATTTAGATTTAGTTCCAGAATTCTCAATTCTTAAGATGCTAAAAGTACTCGCTTTTATACAGTAATTGCAGAATATATTTAAATCGACTCTGGATTACCTAACATTGGTAATAATATTGTATTTCTACTTTGAAATTTTATTTGTGTGCTTCTGAATTTCGCAATACGAAACTGATAGGCTTTTGAAATTGGATTGGTTAAATATAAAAAGCTTTTCATATCATCGTATAATACCTAGTTTTTTTTTTGAATGAACGTTTTCTATATAGAAAAATAACTTTATGATTGTAATAATTGTATTTTCATACAAAAAAAAAATACTATATAGCAAACTAATAATTTTTGTTAGCGTAAATTGATTTAATAAAAACGGAAACTTTTTTAATCCATAATTGTAACCGTGTTATTTGCAAAACACACCTATAGGAAATATCAAGCTTTCGAAACGCTTATTGTTAAACGTAAAATGCAAATAAAAAAAGAGCAAGTTATTTATAAAAAATAAACAAAGTAATAATCACAACGGAATAAACAATCACTGTACAAAATGTGAACATTTGTAAGAAGAATACAATATTTTTTATCAATTTTATTATTGATTTTTATTAAATTAAGATAAAATAATAAATATTGTTATTATTTTCTGGCTCCCGCAAATTGAATATGTTATTTTTGCCACCCCATTTGATGGGTATAAACCGGTAAATGTTTGGACGTACAACAACTTACCATGTCAAATTGCACAAGTTTGTCAAACTGGTTAGAAATTATACTGAAATGAAGTTATTATTCGGGTACTTTATACCTAACTAAACATTAAAATATAAATTAAAAAGCGGCGTATGTTCCTAAGTAGTATAGCGTGCAGTAGCATAAACAAGGGATTGTTGCGGTAGATAATAACGCCTCCATACTATCCCCCACATCAAAAGCTTCCAGATTGTAAAGCTAACCGTACACTGAGGCGACAAGTTATGTTAATATTAATATAACTTTACACCAACTTAGAACTGGTACAAATAACCTTTGTATGTGATGGATAATTGTGCATAAACTTGAACCACACGCGGACGTTGGATTAGTTTAATGTATTGGTCTTACAGATCATTCAATTCACTTGCGAATAATTATAACATTTGAATGACAAATATTAATTCAGCAACTAGTAATGACATTTTAATTAATAATCATTCGGAAGTACTGTTAAAATAACATAATAATAGTGTTTGACTTTACAAGTAAAAATTCTAAATTGTTTCCATAATAATTAATAGAGAGTTGATTTAATATTTAATTGTTTCAGTAATTTAATAATTGTATTCTAAAATATTTGGTTTAAATTTCAAATCCAAATACAAACCAACCTTACAACGCTATTTTCAAATTTGATATTCTTCTTTGCACAAAACACATAATAGTTCGTTGACGCAAAGTTAGCTCCAGAATTTGTAACTATATTCTACAAATTGCAAAAATAAGCGCAGCTTCAACGGCTAGCCGCAATAGCGCAATGCAGATAAATCCAATCATAATATTTTTTGTCCGGAAATATTTTATTGTAATTTGCCAAATAACATTTATCAAAACTTATTATAAGTAGGACAAAAACCTGAAACTAGTAAAGTAATTTAGAAAACGCAAAAGTTAGTTACCAAACAGAAATAAAGTCAAAGAAAGTTCTGCAAAAACTCGAATAGTATATAGTATAGCTCTGAAACAAGCATTTATAGTCATTAGTATGAACTACTTTCTGTAAATTGTAAATCACAGCTTGTAATATAATTTTTCTTAGTAAAGAGATTTATATATATATATATATCCTGCCTTATTAAATTTTATTTTGCATTATAAGCCTCTGTTTCAGTATCTAATTATTGTTTTCTGCTATACTAAAAATCTCGCTGAATGGAGATCATTATAATATTTTTTCTAAAAGATTCTGAATTGCATTACAAAGTCGCATAAAATTGCAATTTTTAATTTGATATTTAAATTTTTTTAATTAATGTCACTGCATTTTACTCACAATGAACAAATGTTGTTTTAATAATTCAAATCTGTTTGGATTTATAAATTGAACATAAAACCACAAATTGTAGTATAAACACCAGTAAATAAGTGTCTTATGGTTAGATTGTACACACTAAATCACAGCTTCCTCTGCAAATATAAAATATTTATATTATATTTCATTTCCATCTGAAGTAAGAAATAATATTATAATTACAATCAAATCTAAAAATTATCTTGTTTGTTTTAATACTCTAAAAAGGTAGTCAGATAATTTTATAATTGATGGTGGTATCGAAATTATTCATTTCCTGATTGATATTATTAAGTAATATCATAATACAATTAAGAAATTATTTATAAGAGCTTCATTTTTCCTCACATAAGAATGTTTAATTGTAATGTGATGCAAAGACTGATTCTCATGTCAATTAAAATATATTTGAGTAAGAAAAATCTGAAAAGTTTTTGCTCATAATTTATTAACAGTTTACACAGAAACATAATTGAGTACATATTTCTATTGCAGAAACTATTTACCTTCTTGTTTATTATCCGTTAGAATGCAATTGAATAATAAAAGAGCCAAGTGGTATATCATTCTCAAAGTACATCACAACACGCAACACAAATGCATCCAAATTTACGTCATCACAACTTCATTAGATAAACACAACAGCACCAACACTTCACAAATTATTTGCTCATCAATCCATTTTTTGGCATCGATCAATCCAAATGTGCATCATATATATTAATCACATCAATTCATAAATATATTCCACCCTGTCTACAAAATCACAAATATAATATTCTTTAAAATCCTCCGCCGGTATTTCTTGAATTGAAATTGCTATCACTCACACGCGATGTTCAAAAATATGTATATAGGGGTTGAGAAAACACGCGCGCTCCAGAATCCGGAAGAACACTGGCGTTGGTCGCCTAGCCTTGAGGCGATCACAGCGCTCTTGCAGCGCCCGACGTGAACGTCACGAACTACGCCTGGTGTGCGCAAAACTGGCGGCGGTGTTGGACTCCGGGACGGCGGGCGTCGGCAGCAGCGGGTCACAGCGGACGACCCGAAAGGTGGTGACTCTGAAACATCATGAGTCCAAAGGCTTTTCTCTTCTACTTGAAGGCTACGAGAGAATAACCTGTAGGTTATATCACAAACAATGAAAATATAGCCTGTGATAGCATCTCAAAGAGTACAGTAACTAAAATTCAAAAAATTACTTTGGCGTATTTATGTTTCCTTTTCGAATAATATTACTTTCGATGTCATATTTAAGATAAAATTTAATTATCTAGAACATTCTGCTATAAAATGTATTGCAAATTTGTTATTTAATCTATAAAAAAATTATGAATATATAAAAAGATCTGAATTATTTAAATTAATTTTATTTTGAGTAGTCGATCAACTGCAAAACAAATTTATTCTCCAACTGATTTAAAAATTAATATAAAAAACCATTAGTTGGAAGGAAATTAATTATTCGAATCTACACATAAAAATAATTAAATTTGCTGAACGCTTTCTAAAAAGCAGACGTGTTTTTAATATGTGAATGAAATAATATTCGTTTGTAGTATTCAATGTTACTGAATAAAATGAACACTCTGTTTATTATTAAATAATACATAGTTTTCCATTAACGTAAATTATGTGCAAATGCTACAGAACAAACAATAAGAAGTCTAACAAAATATTAACTTAAACAAATATATACGCATGCACACATTAACAAACAATTAACGTTAAATTTGCAAAGTCAGTGTATCCCTGAATCCTTATCGTATATGTTTGTTTTTATCGTTTACTCATTCTGGCCTGTGCTAGGTAAATCCTTTCTACATAATTTATTTTCGGGTTCAACGCAAAACATCAAATTCACCAGCCCGCATATCTGTTACTTACACTTACTTGACCTAAGCTAAAATATTTAATTTATTACCAATTACAAACTCAGACTTTACACAAAACTAAGACTACCAAAAAATCTGCACCATTATTAACCTAAAATTGCTAATAGGAATTTATACATGAACTTTTTGTAGGAAATACAAATCCAGATATAGCCGAAACTAGAGCTTATTTACATTTTATTAATTATATTTTATTGTTTTAGTAAGTTATTTCCATTAACATAATTAAATACCCCAATCTCATAAAAACTATGTACCACACTAAATATTTTAATTAATTAAATTTAAATTTTACATTTCAAGTTATTATTCAAGTTGTGTTTTGAAATAGTGTTGTAAGTTATATTTCTCCTAAGAATAAGAACTTTTACAGCTGTTGTTAACTATAAAGTAGGTACAGTACTTGAAACTAACTGTCATGTTGTGGGTACATGTACGCTATTATTTTAATTAAATTCATTTAATTTGCACCTCTACAGATATTTCAGAGAAATGTGTGTTCACATAAGATATATAAGCAATTTATCGTCCGTTCACATTAAATATATATAAATTTGAAAAGTATACTACGCCTCCCAAAAACGATCTGATATAATGCAAATATTTTTCCCAGTTATATTTTGTACGCTAAACCAGTCATATTTCCAAATGTTTATAGATTTTTAGACTCTAACTATATAATTAAATAACAAAAAAAAACAGGAAATATAGTTTCACTACATAACATAACAAAAATTGTTTTTGATATTATTTATTACAGTTACACATAAAAACTGAATTATTTATTTGAGAATATAAATAAAATGAAAAATTATTCAAAGTATGAAATAAATCACTTGGGATTTAAACGACGAATACACGAACGTGTTTAAGTATAGACCACTGGGATATAACGACGCTGTCAAATTCCTGATACATAATAATGTAAGTCACTTGCTCCTGACATTTAATTAGAATTTTTACACATAAAAGCTGTTTGGGGTCATACATCTGATAAAAATTAGTAAGTGAAGCTAAATTAGTTTTGCGTGCAAAATATTTTTGTTTTTCAAACTTTTTGGGGCACGTGGAATATCAACCATTAATACTACTGTTTAGCAATAAAAGCGCAAATATCATGTTTATTAGATCACTTTTCGGAGTTAAAGTAACAAAATCGCAACCGAATCTTTAATTGAAATGCAAAGTTTATTCGATGGTAAGATTATAAAATTGATAAAACAATTTCAATGACCTTTTTATATCGAAAGCAATTTTTTTTTCATTGATATTTTTATGTTATTTTTTATTTGAATATAAAAGACATGGCAAATAAAAATATTGGTTGTAATAAATACAATTTGAAAAATATTACTTTTTTTTGGGTATTTCTATGCTATTGAATTTTGATAGTTATGAGTTGTCAGTTTTATAACACACGTTTTATTGAAAGATATACAAAACACATAAATCGATGGTTGACAAAATAGGCAATCGTATTCATAAAAATATATCACTGCGATCAAGCGCTCTTTCAATACCATCAAACTGTTTATATATAGACTCGTTTATTCGAAAAACAGTCATGCTGAATACAATCCATTTAAGACGATGTTCCAATTTTTTGGTCAAATAAATGACTATTTTTAATAATTTTTTTCTCTCTTATTTTATTAGATAGGATGTCTAAAACAAAAAATATCTAACGGGGTTTTATTAAGAACAAAATTACCTTCCCCGTAAACCAATAAAAAGTAAAAATAAAAAAAACCTAGAAAATAGAGTTAGTTTAAGAAAAGTCCTATGTTTTGTACACAAAATTGGACCTTTGGGATTGAATAAAAATGGAACAAATGTATATTTATGTCAAAATGTCGGTTTGAGTTCTGCATGATAAGTTAATTAATAAAATAAAAAAGATTTGAGTCAATAGCTTAATTATTTTTTGAGCTAGAGTGCACACCGTTTTTAAAAATGTAGTTTCGAGAAAAACGTTTTTAAAATTTAATTTTAGTGTATTTATTACCCGGTTACTACTTATAGGAAATGGTTTGAAAATTTACCTTAACATATTTTTTACATATTTTTGAAATGTTTTTGAATAAAATTATTGAACAAAAAAAACGATTTTTTTTTAAATTGAAACAATGCCTTAAGAATTGAATTATAATATGATGGCGCTACTACTTTCATTGAAACAAGTTAAATCACTGATATCACTTGCTCACTCACCTCATTATTTTTATATTAACTTTGATGTTACAGAACAAAAGTCACAAATATTCAATTTAATTAGTTATAATTGACGCTTTCAAAGCAAAATAAATATTTATGACAATAGAACTTATATATTTCGCAACATGAAAGTCGTTTCATATTATATGTTTATCAAATACAGTCAGATTGTTGCAATTGAATGTCTCAATGCTTGCGTTAAATAATATATAATAATAACTAAAGAAACTAAATTTAACTTATCGAAATTAATTTCACATATATTTAGATATATATTAAGATAATCTGTGTATTAACTGCATTGCCCGTTATGTTTTCACTTATGCAAATACAAGTTTTTCGTAGTAAATAATGGTTATTTATTGCTTTAATGTTGGACATTTTATCATAAATCTAGAATTTCATTAAACGTAATGTTTTTCACTTTACTTAAATGGATATTTCGCGTAATATTAGATTAAAAGAATCAATGTTTTTTTTTCGCTAGATATTAAATACCATTTATGTACTAAATAATAATAGATATTTTAAAATAAACAAAATGAAAACGTGAGGTGATCACATTTCAATATAATTCGTGCAATCGCCAGCACGGTTGCTACATAAATATACAACGTTAAAACAAATATTATATTCAACAATATTAAAAATGTTGCGATAAAAATGGGTTAATATATTTTTGAAAGCACCTTAAAAGTAATGCTAGTTGCACCTTGCACGATAACTACTAAAAAATATACTTTTATCTAATGTGGTGTGGTATGTTTCTCGTTAGCGTGTAACGAATTTATTTTCTTTTCCATTTGACTTGAAATTAATAAAGCATGCTGTTGTATCTTTTTTAGCAGTATAGATTTCAGCTGCACTGCGTGCAACTGTGTTTGTTAACTGTATCATATGTGCCACAGCTGGAATCGTGGATATAGTATTATGGCACACTATAACGTCATAGTTTAAAACGAACCGACTTGCATTTGCTGAACTGGAAATAACAAACTGCAATATGTGAAATACGGGTGAGGACTCTAACAGTTTGCTCGAACCTGAACCAAGATGTAACGAAAACTTTTATACCAACTATTCTAACTGGTGCTTTCTTACAATTTTTATCCAACTGTAAAATTACTAGTAGAATACTTGTATCTTTAAATATCAAAATATATTTTCTTTTCATGACTCACATGGCTTCGCAAAAGTTCTGTCATTTTAAAATAAACAAAATGAAAACATGAGGCAATTTGAATCGTTCAATAAATCGCCAGTACTGATGCGACATAAAAATATAATATAAACCATCATTGTTTTGATATATATAAGGAAATGAAAAGAATATTTTTAACGCAATAAATAAAATTGATCTTTTATTATAAATTTTATTTCGAAAACCGCCCATGTATAAGATTTTTCTTTTAAACGTAATCATATACAATATATTTTGTAACCATTCATCCTTAAAAATGGTAATAGGTAAAAGTTTTATAATGGAAATGATGTATTTTGTAATCTATTGGTGGTATCTATACCCCAGATTAACAGGACTACAATCTCTTGCTATAATGCATTTAAACTTGTTTATCTTTGTTTCTTGGTTGGTGTTAGCTGAGAAGAGATACATATCACGTAATATGCTGCTCAGCTTAAATTTCACTGCTAGGATTAGAGTTTGCTCTGTGCACCAGTGCAGGTGTAACTTGCTGTTGAATTTAATTCCAAACCTTTTATTTTCCTCACTCTCTATATTCTCTCTATGTTCCTCTTCTCCTTTTCTTGTACCAATATTGTGCAAAATTTGATATTAACTATAAAATAATTTAGAATTGTACGTTTTGTACTAGTGTGTATTAGTGTTTATTTTATTAAATTATCTATACATTTTTCATATATATTAATTCTACTACGTTAAGTTGAAAAAAAATATTCCATATCGAAACTAGTGAACTATTCTAGGATTAATTGTGATTTCTGTTATAATAGAGATTTCCTTGTGCGCTTGCGTAAAAACCACTATTTTAACCAATTCCTTTAAAATACTCTTCTATATTAAAATAAACTTGGAGAAACGAATTTTAAATAAGAATAAGAAATTAGAAACTATATTTGCTATATATTTTATAACAATTATAAAACATTTTTATAAACATTATATTTGAGAACAATTTTGAATAAATCCGATTATTTTTCATAATACAAAAACATAATTATCGCTAAAAATTAAAATTAAATTTCTTCGGTCATTTCTGAGAAAATTTCATGCAAGCTTGTTTTAATGAACAGAGTCTTTAAATATTGATATTTATATCATGAATATTTGAAATACTGTACACATCACATAATTATATTAAGAGATATAAATTGATATCGAGTCACGTTTTATAAAAACATCAAAGAAGTTGAGAAAATCTATTAGTTTTTACTTTCTTATGCAAAGTATTGTATTTTTGAAAATATTCGAACTTGAAATTTTCACCGTTTTACCATTTATATATGCTTGGAACGAAAACTTCCTATTTTTGAAAAGAATATTGAAACAAAACGCGCATGTTTACTCTAGTCATTTTTTGTGGTTGCTACAATATCTTCGAAACGGCTGCACTTATAGAGGAAGTAGTTAAAACTTCAAATTATGTAAGTCTATTTTGTTAAGCAATTCACAGGCGTAGATGATACGATTTATGTATAAATAAAGATAATAAGAAGAAATTGAAATAGCCATTATTTTTAATCCAGTACTCTTTTTGGTAAAAAAATTCAAACAAATGTTGTGCGCAATATAAATACCATTAATGTTTATTCATACAATTTTTCTGTAACTATAACAATTGTTGAGTAATTACAGAAACAGCAAAAAATTACTAGAGTAAACAGGCACTTCCGCATTGAATTTTTTTTCAAAAATAAGAGTTGCACGCCCCAGGCATATGCAAATCTTAAGTTTAAAGTTTCATAATTTTAGCTTCAACCGATTAGGCTGTAGAGAGCATACACACACAGACACATAAAAAATGA